>JAHWFP010044650.1:49987-64107 GCA_023313725.1 Lithobius niger | reverse complement strand
ACGGTATCTTTCTGCATCGACATTGTCCAATGGAGTTGTCGGTGTCAAGGGACTAAACTAAATGGAACACAGCCGCTGCTCCGTAGCAAGCTGACTTGTGACTGTCACCAACGTGGCGGGGGGGGGGGGGGGTATGGGAAAAGAACCCATCGAGGTTTCCATGGAAACTAAGAGACCCATCGCTCGACATGGTCGGATCGAGTTAGTTCACGCATGCGCTCTGCAGATGAAGCAGCTACGGCAGCCTGTGGGGTTTGGATGAGACCCTTAATCCACTAGCTAAATATGGTGGGGGCTGCGAGTCTTCCCCCACCTCCTCAACCCCCACCTCCGAGCCCTTTACCCCGTAAGTCCTCGACTTGCAGCCCGATGCTCAACCTTCATTGCTCTTGGTTTACTGGAACGAAATTGAACGGTCGGGCGGTGGACAAACAGGCGTTGACGCCAGCGTTTGATAATGAACAACGATGACCCAAAACCCAGAGCCCTTGAATGAACAGTTCGTTCATGATTTGATTAACAGCAAGTAACTCTATGATTTGGTTGCGTATGGTGTTTGTTGTCAATGTAACTAAATACAGGTGCAAAAACCAATTTCCGTTGCCATTTGGACTTAAATGTCAGACTGCATGAGCAGGAATTGAACCGTCGATATTTGAGAATAAAAGCCGATGCTCAGTCGCTAAGCCATACACGACCTTCAGGAATTTAGGACTTAAATGTTAGCCGGCCTGAGCGGGAATTTAACTGTTGATCTTTAAGATCCTTGGGAAAGAGAGGAAAAGTAAACCTGGGCAGCGAGAAACATTGTTTTGATAAAAAAAAAATTATTGTTAATAAGAGCGCCTATTTCAAGAGTTTTATAAGTCTTTCCCTTTCGTCCATACCAAGCAAGCTGTGTTCGGAGTTATGGGCCAAATCTATGCATACCAAACCTCTTCTTATTTTTATTAAATGTTACATTGTGCGGAACTCACAAATCAGTAGCCTAGCCAGTTAGTTAACCACTGCACCAGTTATCTTTGATAAGATTGTCGAGAGGTTACAAAACAAATATGTTCCGATATTAAAACTGCAGCTTTAGTACACCCACCCTTGAGCAGAGTTACTTACTTACTGGTTTTCACCCTAAATACCTCAGCATTGTTTTTTTCCTTCCTGACTTTTTCCGGAGATCACACAACAGGGAATTCGGTTGTTTTTTTTTCTTCTTTTTCTTTTTGGCGCGCGCCTGTTTGAGCTTAATGTTTAACAGTTCCCTTTTCATTCCCGTTCTTCTCACGGCGTTTCTTTTTCCTTCTCACCAATTCCCGGGAGTGATTTCCTTTTCTTCGAAGATCATCCTCCAGCTAGGGGATACAATTCTGCCCTGGAAGAAGAACTCATCCCTGGTGGGACAATGAGAACAGCCTTCCATTAGCCATCAGCAATTTTTATCCATCTTTTTTTTCTTTTCTTTTTATTTTTTTATTTTATTTTTTTACTTGTTGGTGTACGTGACATAGTCGCCGTAAGATCTAGAATCAAGTTTTGCAATGCTCAACAATACAAGTTTTATTCTTAGTTTACTACAACTTTGTTGTTCTTAAAGGTGTTTGTTTTGTTGAATGTTGGCTTCCCCCTGTTTTGGAGCATCCATGCGATGCTATACGTAAATACCTCAAACACGAATGCCAAGATAGTCATATCTTTAGTGAAGAAAAATGTGGTTCCTATTGCTAATTCTCTGCATCCCTTTGAGTCCAGGAGTGCAAAAAATAAGTCACTGCGTGCAGCGCAAATCATAATAACACTTTATCCCGTAGAAAAAGAAACACAGGAAGGAAAGAACAAGGGACCAAGCCGATTGCCTACGGCCCACAATTACAAGTAAAATATAATAACACTTAAAAATGCCTATGAATGCTTAAAAAGCTTTAAAAAAAATGCTTAAACTGCCCACAATTACAAGCTAAACATAATGACATTAAAAATGCTTAAAAGCCTTAAAGCGCTTACAATGTTGAAAAGTGCTTAAGGAATAAAAACTCATTCGGTCCCCAGGCTTGTCACAAGCAACATCAAATTAAAATTTCAGCAAAAATTTGGAAAGATTCAATGCTCGCAGTCTAGCCTTGAATCATAGCGAGTAATGACGTTAACGACGAATAATGTGCACAGACCACCAATAGGGATAGGGGGAACTTTTGTAAAAGGGCACGCTGAGGTTTATTTTTCTCTCTAGGGACCTTTTTTTTTTGCTCGTCAGTCTTTTTTTTTTTTACACTTTTGTAAGCTTGTTTCTCTTTTTTAGTCTTCTGTACAGCCGTACCGGCTGAGAAGACTATTGCAACGACTTTGTCCGTCCATCCGTCGCCTTTTTCAACTTCGGTACCTGATGTTGACAACCACTGTTTACAACGTTAGATTTAGTGTCAAAAGTTAGTCAAATAACATGGCAAATTAAAACATCGTTACGTCTTTATAGGTAATAATTTCCTCGACGTAACTATATTAAATTTGATTAAATTTGACATTTGATTGTCGAACTGAAAGGATAATACGCAGCCGTTAAAACAAAGCATTTTAGCTTCTCGTTTAAAATAGTCTGCTGCATGAATGTATGGGCTTACCGTCGATCTAAATTCTCCATAGGCCTCTGTGCTACTTAACGAAATTAAAACTACAGTTAAAAAAATTAGGCCTAAAAAAAGAAAAATTAAGCCTAAAATCACGTTGCCACGGCAACGTCAAGGTGCTACGAGTCGCTGCTGGCTTCATAAACAGCGTCTCTCCCGTCACTTCCGTACCACCACTGATCTATATAGGCTAAGTTGCGCGTTACGTTGTAGCACTGTAACTGTGTGCCAGAAGGCGCACCGTGTTGCAAAAATGAATAGGCTTACTATACAATCCAAACCTCCGTTAGCTTCTACTTATGAAATTAAAGCTCAAGTAAGAATTAGGCCTAAAAGTTCACAAATACGCCTAAGATGTAAAATAAGCTTAAAAGCTATGACACATTTTTAACCGGCAATTCTGATAGTTGTTGGAATGCGTGATAGAACGCCATTGGTAGTGGTAGTGGCAGAACCTGATGCGACTAGGTAGTCGCTGTAGCCCCTTGTTATCATTTTCTGCCCTTTTCTGGCCTTCTTTTTGCTCTTTTTTGGCCTCTAGGCCCTTTCTCTTGCTGCATCACCAGCATTTATGGGTTCATAAAAATAAAAATAGAGCATATTTTTTTTTTTACAAAAAGGGCAAACAGGGCATTTTTTCCGAAAAGGGCAGGAGCAATGTCCCCCTGCACCCCTCCTGTACACGCCAATGTTAACGATATCACTGGATTAGCCACTCTGTTACGAAAAAAAATTTTCGACAAACAAGTCTCGTCTTCCGCTAAGTTAATTTTGTGATGGGGTCAAGTATTACGAAGTTTCTGATAAAGAACCATTTTTTGACTTACTGCACGTTACTGCACGTTACGTACTTGCTGTACGTTTGAAACTAATAATCCTATTTTGCCACAAACTAACATGGAATTTGAGATGCATGCTTTGTTACCTGTTAACGAAGTACCTAACTTGCACAGGCATCATGTTGTAACGTTCCAAACTCTTAACGTTTTAAACACCTATATTTAAAACGTATCCAAACTCATGTGTCCCAAACATTGTAGTAAACGGGGCATCACGTCCTGCGCAGAAGCAATCCCTGAAAAGTTAGACGTTGGCATTCCTGCTAGACTTCTAGGGTTAGCAGGTACGTGCCACGGTTTTCCCCTAAGCCAACTCCACAGTCAAGGGACCTGCAAAGTAATGTGTGGTGGGACTAGTCAAAGGGGTTCCGGGAATTCCAAATTCAGCTAAATTGATGGAATATGGCTAGTAGTCGTGGTTCAGTTTTGGTTGTGCTTTAATCTTAAAACATGAGCGATAGTATGCTCAGGCTCGCCTGACGTTCAAGGGCGACACTAACCCTGGCTTAGGGCGGATTTACGCAACGACTCTCCTTTGCATTCTCGCAGCTAGAGTTTAATCGCATTGGCAGAGTTGTCGTTGCCATGGTAACAACGCTACCTGGATTAGCTAAATCCGACGTCGTTTGAGTAAATGTTTTATGTCTGATAATCCGTGACAGTAAGATTAAGAATTCCTCCTGACGAAATTTTCTCAGTCGCTTCTGAAATCGTATTATTCAACGTTTTCGTTGCGATGCGAAATGGCTAAAACCGCCGCCATGTTGGAATTTCAGATAATTTCTAACTTCTAGCTGCGAGAATGCAAAGGTGAGTTGCTGCCTAAACGCGCCCTTAGGGCCTAAATTGGAATACAAACAGCATGAGACTTACTTGGGACAAGATGGATTGTTAAATTTCGGGTTAATTCATGTTTTCACGGCTAGGCAAAATAGCTTCGGGGTTGCAGTGCTAAACTAACAACAGGGTTGGTCCGGTTTGATGTTAAGTTTGGGGATTGGGGTAGTTGGGGAATAATTCTTATTAAACGGCCGAAATTACCTTTGGGTCAGGAATGGCTGGAGGGCAGAGGCGAATGAAGTTTAGGCTAATACCTAATTGTTAGGAGCACCTTGCAGAAGACCAAGCGAGATCGAGCCATTACAAGTGATGTCAAGCACAGACCATTCATAGGTATGCATTGTTACAACGATTGATCGAATAGCAAAGGGTTTAACCGAAGGGTTTGATCGAATAGCATCATCTCAACTAACAATGAGTATTAATTTTGGAGTGACAATGGCTCATTGCAATTTGACGTCATGTGGACTTTGGGCCTGGCAGATTTCACAAATGACGTCATCAGTGTAACCTTGCTGGTGGGGCATAATTTCAACGTTGAGATCCGGAATTAAACCCGCCATATAATGATCCAAATAAGAATGTTTGAAGGGACTGAAGCCTTGAAAGACATGACACGTTTGCTTTAAGCGAGGTTTTAGTGTTTACTGTTTAGTTATCAAAAGAGTATTTGTTGGCTGGTTAATTTCGAACGCTTTGAACTCCTTTGAACTTTAAACTATTTTAAAAGTAACGCCCTTGATAATGCAAGCATAATGTGCTGTGAGATTATTTCGGATGGCAAATGTTGAACCCTCGTCACCCCAACAAAGTCCCACTGATGAGGTCACGTGCGAATCAAGTCCAAGGTTCAGATGACGTCAGGTTGTAACCACCCATTGTCATTCAAAAGTAATATCTATTGTTTGCTGAGATGATGTTTTGCGACCAACGATTGTAACAATATGTAACGTACGAATTGCCTGTAGTTAGAGTACATCATCAATTGTAATGGCTCGAACTCGCTTGGTCTTCTACCCAGTGCTCTCAACAATTAAGGGCAGAACCGAAATAGAATTCACCGCTACGATCCTCCCATCGGCCCACACCACAAGGCAATTTTGGGCCAACTTAATTAGAAATATTTTCATTTTTTTGCCCCTTAGTCCCGAATATATAATTCAAACCAATGCAACCCTGTTATTTGTGTTACACAACAACCCCTAGATGCTAGATTTAACAACCCAAACCAAACTTCAACCCGAATGCAGTTCCTATTCTATCAGACCCTAAGTATGCTTAGTTTCCTTGGCATTCCGAATTAGGTCCCTAAGCTAAGGCAAATAGTTGCCCGTAATTGTCAGGCGAGCCTGAGCCCTCCAAATGCTCTTACTTTTATAATTAAAACCAAGAGCATTTGGAGGGCTTAGGCTCGCCTGACAAACACGGGCAACTATTTGCCTTAGCTTAGGGACCTAATTCGGAATGCCAAAGAAACTAAGCTTACTTAGAGTCTGATAGAATAGGAACTGCATTCGGGTTGAAGTTTGGTTTGGACTTCATGCGGACTGAACCACGACTTACTGCCTCATTTTCCATCAGCTTAGCGTAAATAGGGATCCAGTCAACCCGTAGTAGGCCCCACGTATTTGATAGCTCCTCCCTTAGCTGTGGTGAGGAACCGTAGCATGCACCAATCATCGCCATGCACAAATGGTGAACAAATGTTCATGCGCGGGCTGGGTTTTTGCCAACAAAAAAAAGCGTTTTGCCGGGACAGTGGCTAAAACATGGTTTTTACCGGGTTTTTCCGGTTATTACCGGCTAAAACTGGAAAAAAACCAGCAAGCTGCTTCACAAACTTATTTTCACAGTAAAAGACATTCTTCTCACAATGTCTGTGCAAATTTTCGACAGTCAGTTGCCTAAATTTGCATAGATATTGTGAGAAGAATATCTTTTACAGTGGTGTAGGCGTGCAGGAGCACACAGGAGCGGCGCTCCGTTACGTTTTTTCTTAAGGCGGAGCGGCGCTCCGGCACTTATTCTCAACAAGAGCAGGCTCAGGCGGTACTTTTCTTAATTTACTTATTTTCAGGCTCGTTGAGCGTCTATTGTGTTTGCGAGCTGTCATCACCAATCACGATTTACTCTCTAGCATTGGCTCTACTATATTCTGTTTGCTATTTTGTCTGCATATAATGTACTATTTTGTTCGTACCTCCAAGGAAAAAACGGCGTTTTCAGTGTTAATATATAGTTTTGACAGAATGTAGCAAAACAGGGAAACCAACAAACAGTAGAACTGAATTCAAGCACCTTTCAATTTATTTATTTCCGACTTTAAGCCGTGCAAGACAAACTCGTGCGTTGCACGGCCCAAAGTCTGAAATAAATAAACTGTAAGGTGCTTGGTTCAGTTCTACTGTTTGGGTGGTGTAACTAACCCCCTCCCCATTTCCTAACCATAGCTCCCCCACAATTTTGCTTACCACTACACCACTGATATTTTACTGTGAAAATAGGCGTATGAAAGGTAAATAAGAAGTGAATATCAATTTTCAAAGTAAACGATGTGAAGTTTTCAAGAGGAGCCTATATTTGACAACTAGCATCGTACCCGGCTTCGCCCGGGTATTTGTTTGACCCGTGGTTGTTTCCCAGTATTTGCTCGGTGCTGCCTGATCGTTCACTGCAACAGTCGATTTTTGTTTGTGTAACACTCCCTTTTTCCGCCAATCCTCTCCCTCCCCTCTCCCTTCCTCCTTTTATCCCGTCCGCTCCCTCTCCTCTTGGTTTCCTTCCCTTCCTCCTCTTTGCTATACGTAGTTAAATGTGGATGGATATTTGAATTAATAGCATACACCCCCAGAAATTCTCCTTTAGGTTGAGTTAATGCGTAATCGTATGCTTAATGGTAACAGCTCACAATCCCCCCCCCCCCCACTCCCAGCCTTTCGCTGTGGCTTAAGCGATGCGGCCTTGTGAAAAAGAAGTGTGCGTGACGTCATGTAATACTTGCCCTTGAGATTACGACGGTGTTTGGTTAGAGGATAATTGTTAGAGCAAATTGTTAGTCGAGGCAACAATGTGCCAATTTCAACTTCATGCCAAAGAATTGACACACTCGCACGTTTTCATTGTTGTCCTTCCGGGGGTCGTTGCGGTTGCTTCATTTCTTCTATGAGACTTTGGTGTATAATGTAAAGATTGTAGGACACACTTTTTTTTAACTTTACTTCAAGCCGATTTTTACCATATTTTTGGCCAAAGTGGCAGAAACATGGCGAAAACCGCTTTTTACCAGGGCAAACCGGTTTTAACCACTTGGTGGCAAAAACTTACCTCCCCTGGTTCATACATAATGCTAAAAGACGAAACGTGACTTGAATTTTTGGTGGAAGCGGCATAGTCGAGTGGGATCGATTCGTTTAGTGGCCATTGTTAAAATATTGTTGGGTGTTAACAATCGTGAGCAGCCCAATCGAAGATTCAATTGTAATGCCTCATACAGCTTTGACGCCGCATGTATGAAGCTAAAACGAAACCGTCTTTCTCAGACAATCGATGACGCTCGTTCGTAAGCCGAGTGCCAGATCTATCGATTAGCCGTAAGTTGCTTGACTTCTTTACTCTTTGCCTCTCCGAGCTTTTCAAAAATCTCGGCACTTTATATATGGAATGTAACTTTTTCCAAAACTAATTTCCTGGGACTTGATCTGTTGGTATTCCTAAGAGGGTTAGGGGGCTAAGACCTCTCGACCCAACCCGTTCTTTTCATATTATCGAGTGTGGCAGGCAGAGATGAAATCAGGTTGGAACATGGGAATGGCTAGTCAGTCACAAATGGGAAGTGATGTCTTCTATTAGGGGCAAACCAAAATGAAAACGTGGCCAGAGGCCAAAGTGGCTTTTCTTTTCTGTTGCACGAGCACCAGTCACGTGACAAATGACGCCCCAGCCATTCACGATCCCTGAAGCACCACACTCCTTGTGGGCGTGAAGTTTCAGGCGAACAGAGGATTTGGGCGTGTGAGCGTTAAACCAGACTTGTTGAAAGCAAATGGAATGTGTGTGTGCTTTTGTGTGCGTGGTGTGCGTGGGTGTGTGTGTGTGGGGGGGGGGGGGGATAGGGTGATGAATTTTACTTAGAAATTTAATCTTTACGTTTCGCATCTTAGACTCGAATGTTGTCAAATGCTCGAAAGTTATTTAGAAATAATAGTTAAGCTTGGTTTCGACCAGACTGACCCTGGTTCTACGACAATTTCAGCGTGTAAAAACAATCTGTAATTTTCGGCCATGTCGAGCATCACAAGTCATTATCAATCTCTTAAAACGAAGGTTTTTGTTTTCCGTAAAACAAGTACCATGCGTACCAAGTACACTGAGAATTTTCGTTTTCTTCTCACTAAATGAGGACCATATGGTCGGCTTACACTGAAAAGACCCCGGCTAATCGAAACCGACAGCGTACCTTCTAGTTCAGTAATTGCATATATATCGAAGCTTTTTTCAATGATCGCTGACACACAAACCACGGATCTATACGTTATACCTCAGTTAGACGATGCTGTTTGTTTTATGCCCGAATTAGGGAAATGACATCAGTTTCGTTAATCGTCAGGTTTTTACGGAAACTCGAAGCTGCTTCTCGGCAGGATTCTGGATTAGTTAGGGCAATGACGCTACTTTCGTGAATCGTCGGTTTTCTACGGAAACTGGAGGATGCTTCCGGTCGCGATACGTTTAATTTGATTCATCAGCAACACTGAGATAAGTCGTAATACGAAACGCCAATGCCGAAGCGAACGAAATTACAGGTTTGTTGATGAAGTGCGATGGTGGATGGTATCGCTACGCCAAATAAGAGATCAACATCGTAAACTAAACGTAAATGGTAAACATTATACACAAAACTAAACGCCGTAAATCAAAATTACTTCGTATATCGAAATCGAAATCGAAACTGAAACCCTAAAACGAAATTCCTAAAGCAAATCGTTTTCTGAAAAGAAAAAAAAAATCTCAAACCGAATCCCACTCGTGCTTGTTTTAATTGTACAATTTGAGTGCTTCCAACAAATCTGGACAGGAGTTTCATGCTAAAACACCAAAATTATCGATTTAATAATACTTGTGGTATTAAAGCTGAAAAGACCACACCTTTCCACACCGTTATTGTATAAATCAAATGTAACCAACAAACAAACCGTGTATCTATCTATACAGTGTATCTCACTTTAGAGGAAGAGGTGTATACGCAACGAGACCTTCTCGCTCGCCGAAAGCTATTTGCTAGGCAACCATTATTTATTTACGATTAATTTCCCGTTTCTATTAAATGATTGCGGTAATGGACAACAAATTAAATGTATCATAAATAACAACACGGACAAAGAACAAAGTGCAACAGTCATTTTAAACATTGTTGCCATTTCACGCTATTTCCAAAATTTGCTATTCTCGCTGAAAAAACAGCTTCTAGCAGTGATCAAACGACGGTAGAATAAATAGCTACTCGCAGCGAGAATTCAAAATCCAACATGGCGTCCATTTCGGAGTTATCGATTCGAAGACAAACCTTCGAATGCCGGTATTCAGGAATCTGTCTGTCGTCGTGTATCGCAGTAAAAATTGTTTTCTTGTTGTCATAAATCGACGCTGTCATGTTGCAAGCATCGTACGTCGTGTCGCAAGGCACGAGGAAAAAATTTCCGTCCGCGTTGTTGCCATGGTTATTACGTATAGACAACTTGAAAGCCGCATTCTCCGACAAAGGCGAGAAGCAATCAGCAGATTTAGTATTGACCAAGTAAAAGTAGAGTACCGAATTTAATATTTTCTCGCGGCTCGCCGAGCACACGTGTGTTCAACACATGCTGCGCCAGTTACGTATGGAGACGTGGATTTTGGGTGGCTTCGAACGGTTATGAATGACCCCCCGAATCCGAGCTCGGCCTCTAGATTGAGTCCGGGAACTCATGAATAATGCCACGAGCGACTTCCAGTGAAGTGACCGATACACCGATATTATTTGCCTTGGAACCACGTCACACATTCCTGTCACGGAGTCACTCTACACCCGAGATCGATTCGTTTCGTCTGGTCGAGATAAATTGAGATTGAGACAAAACTTCAATGTCTTGATAACGCTGACTCCGACAGAGATTGTGGAGATAAATTTGTTGATTCTTGATCCTGGAGTTTTTAAATAATTTTTTTGGTTGCATCAGTTCAACATTGTTGAAATCAATCAATCTCCGTTGCTGGAATTTTGATGTTTCTTTATAGTGGCGCAGGGCTCTCTGTAGTGCTGACCGGATCTTGCTGAAAAATAGCGTTACGAGGCTGGGTTGGCAATATGGCCGCGAAAAGTGTCGCTGATGCGATTTATTTGTATAGAGCAGCGTCATGTGACGTCATATTGGCTACGAGACACCATTTGGAGGGAATAGCTACAAGGTGCACTAGATTAAAGTGTAAGGGAAAAAACGGCACTTCTAGTCAAGACAGTGCTTTGAGAGCGGATTTTTCTTAGGCTTAAAAAGAAAGTTGTTTTCTCGAACAAGAAAAATCGCGCGTTATAGGCTTAAGAAATCCAGTCTATTAGCATTGGCTACAATAAGAAGATCTTCCTTTCTCCCTCCAGTGCTCCTTGCAGCTAACCCAGTTACTGGCTCCACCAAACAGTTATACACAAGAATACTACGACGTGTCACTGCCCTATAGTTGCCGCATTTTATCAATCGAGGGCGACACCCTCCGTACAAATTGCCAACGAACGTGTTGTTTTTTTTTTTTTTGCAAACGCAGAGAAATAGCTAAACTGTGGCTGAGTGATATTAAAAAAAATTATTTAAAAATACTTTTATTATAAATAATAAAAAAAAAAGTTGCCACCAAAATCTACGTAAAAATTTAAATTATTATTTCGAAAACTGCCACTAGCTGCCAATAGATGTCGCGTCACTCCGCACAAAGATGCTAGTACCTCGAAGAACAGACCTCGACGAAATGAACCAGACACGGCGGCCATTTTTGTCTACCCCCCCCCCCCCCATATCGTTGTAGAGCGGACCAGTTAGTTTACTGGCCATGAGTGGCGTCTCCATTCTTATATTCCTAAGGTCATTTATAACAAACAAAGAAACACAGTGGAGTCAACATTGTGAACTTGTAAGTATGACAAGTGAGAAGCAATAAGTACGGCAAAATTAATATTTTCTGTAAAGTTATAACGGCATCACTCGTTAGCTGATAGTAAGCAAAAGTTTATTTTCATACAATGTACGATGATTTACGCCAGGACGTAGCAAAATTAGGATGAATTTTTAAGTCATCAGGAATGCTAACCAATATAGATGGATATAAAATCTTCATTATTTACACCCGCTTTAATAACAAACTACATTCAATACGAGTGTGTTCGTTTACGTCTGTGGCGCGTCTGAGTAGCCTGGTGTGAAGGCTCTCTCTAGTACAAACACTCTGCTAAGAGTGGCGCCACACGTAGTGACGGCGTTGGGTAGCGGGAGCCGACCACTGTACGCTTCTGCGGCGCCTAGAACAGTGTGTTTCATACTGTGGGGTCGTGAAGAAGTAATCGTGTGGTCGCGAATTGGTTCTCATTACCAGTAACTGGAAAGCTGTAGTTGAGGAATGATTCGTCGTAATTTTCTTTTTCGAGAAGTTATTACGTAAGCTGAATTTGAAGCGCCTGGTGTCGAGTTACAAAACGATCCATTTTTATCAGCATCCAAACAGTACAGCCATAGATTAGAAAGTTAACTAGATATACCGTCTTACTTCTTCCCGTTCTACGCGGAACTCTGGCGGTAGTTGCGGCTACTAATACCTCTGCTAACGCTTTGCCTTCTGCTGCTTCGAAGGCAAAAGCATTAGCAGAGGTATTAGTAGCCGCAACTACCGCCAGAGCTCCGCGTAGGACGGGAAGAAGTAAAACGGTATATCTAGTTAACTTTATAATCTATGGTACAGCCGAGTTTATATCGAGGATGACAGTCAACTGATGGTGCTGCCATCTGTGCAGGGATAGGGAAAGTATGTGTAATCTCTAGACTGGAGCACAGGCATAATAATATTAAGACAAAACGAACATAACGAAACGGACAGTGTCATTTATTTTTTTAATACTGCTTTCTCAATTTTAAAATTCAAATTGAGGAAGCAATATTTTGCTCACACATTGAACTATCTTCACACTCAACATTGTAACTTCAGTTCCAATCCAAGGAAATGCAAAATTCTGGGCTCTAGTGTAAACAGAGTATTGTACAATGATTTGTCACAACGTGCTATAGAAGCACTTGTTCCATTTTCCTCTTCTTAGTACCCGCGCGAATCGGGGTTTTCCTATTTAGTGATACTGATGACTATGGAAAATGAGCTAAGATTAAAATTAAGAAATGTTGTACCAAATTTGGAGCAGTTGTGCTCAGAAAAAAAACAAGTATACATTGTTCAGACCAAAAAATGAGTTAACTTTTTTTGTAACCCAAATATAATTACAAAGCATTAAATTTGTATTACCGGTATGGATGGGTCATGACCCGACTCCAGTGGTCAAATTTTGGAAAATGGGGTCGTGATTAAAAAAAAGTTTGAGAAACACTGCCGTAGAACGTCTATGGCGCGGGGCGTCGGACGAACGTCTAACTAGAAAATCGTCTAATGCGACAACTGTCTAAAATCTGCCTAAATAAAAAATCTGGAAAAGCATCTAAACGGACTATCGTATAATGGATAATTGTATAATGGATAAACGTCTAACTGGGTTAACGTCTAACTGCGGTTTCTGATGTTATATGTATAGCCGCAGCGAGCGCGGTAGCGCGAGCGAGGCAGGGATATTAGACGATTTTCCATTATACGAATTTCCAGTTAGACGCTTTTCCATTATACGAATTTCCTGTTAGATGATATTCCGTTACTGTTTTCCGTTATACGTTCTTCCAATTATGCGATTTTCCAGTTATACGATTATCCCTCGCCCCCTATGGCGCCACACGTGTGAACACCCCTACTTTGTTCTATGCTCCGCTATACTGTGTCGCTTCTCGGAAGCGCCACTAAGTGGCTACGTGTGAAGGGAGCCTTAGTGGCCTTGCCATGTTTTAATATTTTAATCAATCAATCAACGTGTAAAACCAAAAAGTGTACAACATATATATAAAATGTGCTCGACGTTTCGAGTCAGCTTCGAAACATTTTCAAGAGCAGAACTGGTCTGGACAGAAGTCAAAGTCGGAACAAATATAAAATATAAAAAACAGCAGAATGAAGGGACTTCGACTTGTGTGCCAGCCCACTGCATATTCGAGGTCCTGTTACTTTGTTGTTTTTTTTATATTTTTTTTAATTTTTTATTTGTTTCGACTTTGACTTCTGTCCAAACAAGTTCTGCTGGTTGAAATGGACTTGTGGTTTCCTCCTTTTTAATGATTTGAAAATGTTTTAAATTTTATATTTTTTTATTTGTTGTTCTTGGAAATGAGTTGGAGCTGACTCGAACATCGAGCACATTTTATACAGGGTGTTCGGAAATTGGTGTCAAATATTTTGAGGGTCCGCTGTGTGATCAAAGATAAGAAGAAAAAGTCCTATAAACATGGGTCCGGAAATGCACCAGTCTTTAGTTACAGCCCCCCCCCCCCCCCAGGTTTGGGGTAAACAGTTCTTAAATACCTCGTAATGATTCACCGTTTCCATTCCAAACTGATGATATGTGCCATATCATACCTGGTATTTCAGTACTTCATAATACAGTATTGGGTCGCACAACTTATCAGAGGGAGAGGTAATTTTCTTATGGGGGGGGGGG
>JAHWFP010044650.1:520-39987 GCA_023313725.1 Lithobius niger | reverse complement strand
GTTTTGTTTGTGTAGAAAAAAGTTGTCTGTCCCAATGAGCCACCGTACTTTGCGATCACGCAGCTTAAAAATGGCCGGCAAACAACACTAAGGAGAGGGAGGGAGAGCGAATTTCGTGAAGGTAAATTGTGTTAGCTAACATTTGCCGTATGCGGTCTGTAAAAATACCATGAATTGTTTTGCAGTTGCGACAGCGCAGTGTTTATTTGCCGGCATCTTTGAACCACGATGTGGGCCGGTTTTAGCTACGACGTCCAGCGCCATGTTAGCAGTGCTTCTGCGGTCTTTGGCCAAGTGCTGAGCGGGGGCGCGGGATAATCGTCTAACTGGAAAATCGCATAACTGGAAGAATGTATACCGTATAACAGTATAATGGAAAGTCGTCTAACAGGAAATTCGTATAATGAAAAATCGTCTAACTGGAAATTCGTATAATGGAAAATCGTCTAAAAGGAAATTCGTGTAATAGAAAAAATCGGAGCGTCGGACGAACGTCTAACTGGAAAATCGTCTAATGGAATAATTGTCTAAAATCTGCCTAAATAAAAAATCTGGAAAAGCATCTAAACGGAATATATATATATATATGTAGCCTAACTTATTTTGTGTGTATTTATGGCGTATTTTACGAAACGATTGACTGCATTGAAGCTGTATACGTTAGGTTTAAGTTGAATTAAACGGGAAATTTAAACCTACCAGCCGTTTAAATAACCCTTGCATTTGTCTGATGTTATATTATTTGCGCCTCTTTTTTTTTACTTTAAATATTTGCTCTTTGTTTTTTTTTAGGAAAAAAATTAATACGCATCAGTAACACACTCTGCTCTTCACGGCACCTATTGGCGAGAAATGGTACCAACATTGGTAAGTCTCCAATTCTTACTTTTTACTGTATACATTTCTTTTTTTTCAATTGCTCGCTTTCTCTGAGAAAGGGACGCCCGGTAACATGGGCCGAATGACAAATAGAAATAAAGAGAGACAAGGAAGCGTTCAAGTATTGCGTCACCAAGAAATAGGTCATTTTCAATCCCCCTTTTCCCCCCTCCTCATCAATTGCTCAACCCCCCCCCCCCACCAGTAATACGTAAGTTCTAACTTTATAATTTACGCCCCCCGCCCCCCCTTGAGGGGGTGTTTTTCGAATACACCCACAGTTTTTTAGGCCTTTTTTTTGCATACGCCATCAACCGGCCTCTTCCCCCTTCCTGATGACATAATACTTGAACCCCCCCCCCCCTAAGTTTTATGATCCCTATGGTAGATTGTATGATTTAGCGCAAACCGCACACCCCAACAAACCGCACACCCACAACAAAATTTGAATTAACTTTATTAGGGGCCATGGCCCAAACCGCACACCCACAACAAAATATGAATTTACTCTATTAGAGGCCATGGACCAAACCTACAACAAAATTACAATGCCCACAACCTTACGCACCCCACACATAACAGCAAATGTCTAACTTGTGAGTGTGAAGCCGAACAGCCTAAAATCTGACCGCACACGAGTTAGAAGTCAGCACACAAGTCAGAAGGCAACGAGCTATACACTAACAATAAGTACACTACGTTGTGGAAAGTGAATTTCTCATCAATCACAATGCCAAAATCACGTACAAATTTTGCTTCAGAAATAGGATTATCATTGAGCGAATGCGTGTAACCATGGAATTAGTGTAACCAACACGTGAGGTAACCAGTTTAGTAGCGGTAATGGCGACACTCCACTTAAAGCTCCAGTCATACGAATCGTCAATCGATGTCTATTTTTTGTTTGTTTTAATATCGTCGTAACTTGATAACACGGCCGCCTTGGTATCGTCTGCAAATTTAGATACCAAGTAGGCCCGTCATTACAAAAAATCTTGTGTAAAATATAAAAAAAAAGAAAGAAAAAAAACACCATAATAAAGCCTATCTTGTGAATAGCTCCACTGTGTTGCTTCATTGGATACTGATATTTACAGATAATTTCCGTTTCTTCATCCTGTATAAAAATGGAGAAAGGACAGGGGACTGAACCTGCGAGAGCCGGCTAGATTGAACGACTGGAGAAGATGGTTCATAACCTAACCTATGAAAAAATCCCGGACTCTTTTGCCTGCCTGGGGAAATTCGAGCCAAGGCAACTGAATTAACTTAAAAAAAAAACACGAAAAAAAAAACAATTTAGTAATATTTTTTATTATGCAGTTTATTTATTTTTCTCCCCAACCCCAATTTGAGAGCAATCTATCCCAATTTAAACAAAATTTTAAAAACGTGGTGTCAATTTGTCCGGTGTCTGTATGTCTGAGTGCCTATTTGTCCGGGTGCCTATTTGTCCAAATGCCTAATTTGTCCAGTGCCTAATTAGGGTGCTTCTGTGTTCAGTGCCTAATAATTATCCGGTACCTATGTGTCCGCGTACCTTGTGGAGTAACCGAGCCGATTTGTCCCGTAATTTGTTTTTCGACTCAAGAAAGGGGGTATTAATCCCTTCTCACTGATCCCACGAATTCGACCTCAGATTTGTTAAACTTCTAGATTGAAAGAAATGTTAAACTACGCTTCCTAATAAATCTCTCACTATAGTCTCCGCCAAAAAAGAAGTCCAACGCGTTTCAAAACAGGGGTATGCATTGTGCATGCCGGCTGCGTCGTTTACCTTGCAGATAGGCCATAATTTGGGCTAATCATGCACATCGAGCAAAAAGCTTGAAATTTGACATGCAAGTAATTCTTAGTAATACAAATAGAAATAGATTCTCCGTGACTCGTGAAATACTGAAAAACGTTCCAAATAACACCCCTAGCTTGACTGTGGAGAGTTTACTCTTTCTTGTTGACACGAAGTTGATCGGAAAGCGACGCCATTGTTGTTGGTCTAATAGCGTTGCCACGACGACGCAGTTATAGAGTATAGAGGCAAGGCGCACTTTTTTCCATGAAAGATTAGTAGTCATAAAATGACCATATATGGAAAGTCTTCTTTCCTGGCGGATAGTTTTTTTTTATAGTTACGTCCGAATTGGAAGGAGATCGTGACAGCCTTGAAACTCCTGCTTAAGTCGTCGGATCTGCTGCTACAAATCTCAATTTACCACAACATTGGAAATCGCTTTCGTCAAATCCTTCGGTAAATCTCTTCAATCCTCGCACCTGCGTTAAACAATCAACTTTTATCTAATAGCAAAGGCAGTTCTTTTGTTCAGTAATCCCGTCAGGATGTGGTTCTCAAAACACGCAAAACTTGGCGACGTTTTTCATTCGATTTTTAAAATATATATATTTTTTAAAATTATTTACCGCTCCGAAATTTGTTTCGACCGTACAGCCAACTCCTGACGAAATTGCTACGCTTTGTCGTTGAATTTGACAAAAAAATAAATAAAAAATAAATAAAATAAAAGTGTGTTCCTTTTTCGTGAACCGTATTGACGAAAAGTAAATATAAATTGAATACTGGACCAATTTGGTGGGACCCACGAAAAAAAAGGACTCGACAAAAGCAGAATGAATTCAATTTTCCAGCTTCTTGGGGCGCATGATTGACGTACGAAAATTAATATTGCGGTACTTTGATTTTTTTTTTCAAGCGGCACGAACTGGTCCACGAAGGGGGTAAACAAAATTGTGTGATTCCAGAATCTCTAGGTGGATGAATACCTCATTTTATAAAAAAAAAAAAAAAAAAAAAAATAACTTCCGTAGTGCTTCTCTAGCGCAACGCAGAAAACACAACAAAAGATACAATTGGCAAAGAATTTTAATAATAGAACTCGCTCGTTGCTGCGCTACACAGATAAGCTTTGTAATTTTAGAATATTCCATCTTATTTCGTGTGTGTGTCTGTGTGGAGGGGTGGGGTGGGGGGGGGAACTGGGTGCGACTAAAGCGCTGACCGGACAGAAGAAACTTTGAAGCGACGCGTTACTTTGTCAAAAGGTTAGCGCATGCCTACAAGGTCAAAACTGTTCCATAAATTGTTTACTTTGTGTTGATCGATCGACGGATTTTTACGTCTTGGCTACACCATCCCGTTTCGTTTACCGGCAGCGAGCAGCCAGGTTCATTTGTTGTCGTTGGCGTTTCTGCGCGCTGAATGGAACGTGGAGGGGCGGGGGAGGGAGGTGTCGGGGAATCGGTGGTTTTGCTGTGTGCATTCCCAGGAGCATACAAGGTGTAGGAACCAGGAGGCTTAAGGACTGTTCCAGCATATCGCTGGAACATCACCCAATTCGGCGAAGTTTTGTGGTACAAAAATGCATCTTTCTTTATTAGTAATGTTTGATCCCTCGGCCTCCCATGTTAAAGCCGAAATTACGATGCTTAATTTTTCCGCCGCCTTTTAACATTTTCCTCTCAAAGTTAGTATACAAGCTTTGTTGGACTTGGGGAACGCCTGTACCAACTTTTTTTTTAATTTCCGATTTGTCACTTCGGAGATCTGGACTCGAGCTGGAATCGTGAGTTTCATTTTTGGCTTATGCGATGGCGATGGTGGACTTCTTTGGACACGTTTATGCTGTACAATGGTCTCTACAGACTGAACCATTTGTCCTAGAAAGCCGGTTCTTGGCTCATTTGAAATATCTACTTCCGGAGTTGTGCCCTTTATAGAAGTAGAAATTTCAGTTGGTCGTTCCATTCCGGAGTTACGGGGCCCTTTATTGTTTTATTGTTTTTCATTGTTTTAAACATTGTTATTAGGCAACGATGCCAATCAGCACACGCCAGACCAAGGCGTAGACTGAAGATTCATAGGGTTTAAAGGGTTCAAAGGGCTGAAGATTAAAAAAAAGGGTTTAAAGGTTTTAACGAGCGTTAACCACTCCTGGTCATCTGCCCGAAGCCCTAAGGCCCTAGGGCTGAAGATTAAAGGGTTTAACGAGCGTTAACCACTCCTGGTCATCTGCCCGAAGCCCTAAGGCCCTATGTCTGCAACAGCCAGATTCCCAGGCGGTCACCCACCCAAGTATCAATCCAGCCCAATGCTGCTTAACTTCGGGGATCTGACGAGAACCGGTATTTCCAGCACTGCAAGGCCGCAGACTGAAGATTAAGCAAATGCTAACAATGCTGGTGAGCTAACAATTCACCCGCGTGTGAAAAGCATTCATTATCCTTATTATGAATTGATTTATACAAAAATTTCGCATCCCTCTTCCAAGTTAAAACGTCCGTTGCCCATTTGGCTTGCCTTCCTATATTACAAATAACGGACAAAGCCGCTGATAGAGAGCTGTGGACAAACCAACTTCCAAAAGAAAAGGTTGCACTGAATGAGCGAGCGAAGCGAGCGAAATTCAGTGCATTTGCAACGAGTACAGAAACTCAACCTGGTATGCCAAAATATCACGAATTAGAAAACAAAAACGGGCTCGTTTGATGTTTAAGGTAAGGTTGAACTTATCTGAAGTCAAAACGGCAAAGTAACACAAACAAGCATTCCTGTAACGTTTCACATACCACAGTGTTCCTGTGCTGTTTAGTCCACTAATATTGTCGACCCTTCTTTTTTTTTCGCCCGTCATCCAGGATTATAATGCAGATATAATTTTGTCTCGTAGCTAAACGAAAACGTTCGATTTGGACTTTTGAATTATTAAAATTAAACTCGTTAGCGAGCCAACCGACTCCATTATAACTGATCTCTCCTAAAACAAAATTTGTTAAAGATTCCCGCCAAGTTTTTTCTGCCTGAAAAAAAAAATGACTCTTTTCCCCCGTGCCGCCCGGCCCAAAAGCCGCCCAGATAACCACCTTCTGAAGGCCGCCAACCCCCACATTCTTTTTTGCATCGGTGTACACGTACCGATGATGGAGGACAGAGTTTTTTAGGAAAATATTTGAAAAATTGACAAGCGACAGACGGAAGAAAGCTCCTTTGTTTTAGCTTCTTGCAGATAACATTTTGATTACCCCTACGTTGCCTCCCCAGACACCCCCTCTCCATCCCCCACCACGCACAAAAGCTTGGGTTCGGCTTACCAAGCCTCATCCATCATTCAACGATGACGTCACAAGCTATCCCAACATGCTCTCTCTTCGTCTTAAGACTTAGCCATGCTATGGGAGACCGCGCATGCGCAAATCTACTTCCGTTGACGGATCATGATTAGAATCTGACCAAGGCCACTGATTGGTTGAACTGAAGGAGCCCTGGAGAGGACAAAGAAACCAATTCAGCTGTTGGATTGATGCGTAGCGTCGGATAATGCAAATCATGTAAAATAATCCAGTTGTGTGGGCCACCGACGTGAACTGCAGGAAATTAGATAATTTAAGGCTGGATGTTTGTACGTTTGTATCGATAATGTCTGGCTAGGTTTATATTATGATTTTGATGTCTTGATCGGTGTACAAGTTTTCCTTGTTTAATATTTCGTGGCAGAGGTAAAGAATTTTTAGTTATTTTGGTATAGAAGCAAGGTTGACGGATGGTGGCCGGATGCATTTTGGCATTTGAGCCGATTTTTAGATATGGAATATTATAATTAAGGTCAAGTGAAAGCCTTGGAAGAAGAAAAAGTAATAATAAAGAAAACGATGGAAAAAATCTGTATGCTAGAGTTGGAGTAAGAACTGGACCTTCGGGGGAAAAAAATACTTTATATCTCTGTCTCATAATTCATAGATGTAAGTCAATACTGCAGTGGGGTGGTACATAAGGTTCACGGAACCCGGGCCCAAGAAGCAGGGGGCCCAAAAAGGTCAAAATTCGTGATAAATTGGACTGTGGTGTGTGGGAAGCCATATTGACCCCCCTCAATGTCGTTGAGGAGGTTGTAGAGAACTGTCCGGCCATCGCAACCTCAAGCCCTTCTTGAGAGTTTAATTTCGCACCTCAGCTGTTGATGCTATGCCACACCGCCACGAAGTCGCTCTGATGACGTCATTTGTGACATCTCCCAGGCCTCACATCGTCATGATGTCAATTTGTAATAGCCCATCGTCAAATGAGCATTAAATTGTTAAAGGGCAATTACATCCGTTTTGACATGCATGTTTGACTTTTGGATCACTTACACAATAACTAAACACAAGAATTGCGGTAGGAATACGTTACTTACGTCCGATATAACAATTTAATTACTGCATCACCAAAACACGACACGGAGGTCGCCATTGTTTTGCTGGAACGCGCAGAAATTAATGCCGACAGACGGATCTCTTCGATTTCGACTCGCAGCCGATTGAGATAGCTGTATTGATTGTGAGAAGCTCAAGTGTCTGACGGCCTTAGCTTGTCACTACAACTGTCGTCCAGCTAAGGCCGTCAGACGCTTGAGCTCCTCACAGTCAATACAGCTATCTCAATCGGCTGCGAGTCGAAATCGAAAAGTGACATCTGTCGGCATTAATTTCTGAGCGTTCCAGCAAAACAATGGCGGTCTCCGTGTAGTGTTTTGGCGATGCAGTAATTAAATTGTTATATCGGACGTAAGTAACGTATTCTTACCGCAATTCTTGTGTTTAGTTATTGTGTAAGTAATCCAAAAGTCAAAGATGCATGTCAAAATGGATGTAATTGCCCTTTAATAGAGGTGATTTTCGATCTATTGTTGTAACAATATGTGTTATACAAAATTGTCTGTAATTAATAGGTTATCAATTGTAATGGATGGAGCTCGCTTGGTCTTCAGCCCTGTGCTCCCAACAATTAATTTTTTTTAACCAAGAAAAGAATCTTTCCGCCACGAACCTACAAACTGCTTACATCATAAGGTAATCTCAGTTAAATCCATTAGAACTATTTCTCTTTGTGCCCTTCGCCCCAAACTTAAATAGTGCTTTAGTGCAACCCTTAACGACTAGAATTCACGTTTTAACGAATTCATAAGTGTGACGAAATTATTAGAGGGGTGTTTTAAATTGTGTGGCATTTGTGACAAAGGGGTGGGTGGGTGCTTTAAAATAGGTCAGTAAGCGTGACGTAATATATGGACGGCCCCCACGGTTCTTTCGTTCTTTATTTCAACGTCGTTCTAACACTGTTTTGCTTGCAAGAAGGTGTTTAGTTTTATTCAAGTTTGTTGTCAATCTGAAGCCTTTTGGTATTGTTCCTAACTCGTATTTCATGTCATGTAATGCTCCTAGTGAGCGAGTTGACATTAAAAATAAAGTTAAGTTTAAGTTAAGTTGGATGAACCAAAGCAGAAATGGCATCAGAAATGACATCAAAAATGAAAATCAACAGAAATGACATGACAATCGCCATAAAGGATTAGTCTCCCAGATAATTCTGTACTATGTTCCACCACTCGTAGTGAGCCGCGACCCCACCCGGCTAGGTGTCGAACGAATGACCGCTTTTACTTTTGCAGAAACTCGCGCTAAAAATTACACTTCGTAGATGTTTTCCTAGTAAATATGTATGAAAAATATCCCTTGTGCTGCGAATAGTCAAGCACATGTTGGTTCGAAAGCATTTAAACGTTCTTGAAACGAGGAAGGAGTTTCGTTTTCTCAAGCCAAGGCCGACTGGAGTAGAATTCGCGTGTCCTGCCTCCCAGCTACATGCCAGTTCTCACTCATTCCCGGAAGTGAAAGCCTCGTTTCAGAGCAGGTTTTTATGCTTTTTCTAACTGGTTGAAATTGTACAACGTGCTTTAGAGAATGGACTTCCTGTTGACATTATTTATTTTTATCTTCAGAAAGCTTATGTTAAGGTCGGGCACTCTGGGCTTCAGGAAAAAAATAAACAGGTTGAGGTTGTCAAACCAATGTTACCATGGATTCGGTAATGGCTTTGTAACCAAACGATTGACGCCGTTTTGGGCGAAGAAAAATCCTCTTCGAGTCCCATGATGAGTGGCCTCCCGCAGGGATCGGTATACTCGGTCCACTTTTGTTCACCATCTTTATTGGGGTCTTTTTTTTTTGTGTGCCCATAACTGCCGTTTTAAATCGAAATGTGCGTTTGTTACCAAAACGGCAGCTGTTCTTAAAACTAGTGATGATTTTTCCAGGGCTCTGCATTCCACCGACCTTGCCTACGAATTTGGCAACTTCCTACTAACCATCATAAGCTCATCATCTCCGTGCATCTTGCCTATAATAACCATAAAATTCAGTACTATACTGATCTCTATCCAATTACCATGGCTAGATCGGCAGGTGATCTGGGGATTGGTATCGACCAGCAATTTTGTTTTGTTTGAAAAACATGCGGAAACCATCGTAACGAAGGCCAACTCTCTCTCGTTCCACTTTAAGCGTATACCATTACGAAGAGAAATCATGCAATCTTGCTATTTTGAAATCTTTCATTCGTCCTATCCTCGAATAAGGGGTTGCGTTCTGGGAACATCTTCTTTATCAAAGATCGTAAGGCACTCGAAAACGTCCAGCGCAGATAACCGGTAAAAAAAATCAAGGGTCTAGGAGAGTTTTCTCATCGTGAACGGCTTCGTACCCTCAATTTACCATCACTTTGACGAAGGAGAAAGAGAGCAGGCTTAACTATTATGATGTTCAAAATCGTAAGAGAACTCGACACTAATATTTCTAATAAATACTTTTGAGTCGTTTTAATCTAACGTGGGCCACTCATGGCTCCTCCTTTTACATTGAGGGTTCAAAATCCGCATTTGAACATGGTTCGGAATTACATCCTTTCGATTGATTTCCCTATGGAACTCCGTTCCTGAATATATTGCCACGGCTACTACCATCGTTGCCTTCAAAAAACGTATGGACTTTTTTTTGGGGGGGGGGGGGGAAGAGATGATGTGATTTTTGATTATGGCAACGAAATACTTTGTAAGGGGTGCCAAACAATTGTCCTTCCTCCCCAGAGTGAACGAAGCATGATAGAAAAAAAATGAAAGTACCGATAGGTAGCACATTTTATTGTGGGTTTACACTCGCAAGCTCAATATTCAGTGTACACTCCATTGGCGTCACGAACCGGCCACTCTTCATTATCAAAGTAACACGGAGCTTTCGAGTCACGTTTGTCTTCCTACCTTGCTGTCTTCAATCTGTTCGTGACGCGAATGAAGTGAACCCTGAATATTTAGCTTGTGAGTGTAAACTCACAATAAAATGTGCTACCTATCGATACTAACTTTTTCCATATCATACTCTGGGGAGAAGGGAGGGGCTATCATTGTTGGCACCCGAATATTGGATAAGCATGTATTTGTGGTACAGGTTTAATTTCGATTGTTTTTTTTTTTTTTTGTTTTTTTTTTCACTATGTAAGTTTTATGGCGGCCCTTGGCCATTTTCCCCTTGTTCTGAATTTAAAATCTTGGATAATAATTTTTGTTTCCTTTCTCTTACTTTTTAACTAAGAGCTTAATAGTTTTGTACTCTTCACAGCGCTCTTTATTTGGCACCCGTTTGGATCTGATCCTTTTCCACAGATTTTTATTTTTTATTTATTTATTGTTATAGCTGTGCCGTAATCCACGTTTTTTTTTTGCTTTAGCAGCAGTTCTCTTAGTTTTATTTTTATCATAGACTGCAGTAATTATATTTTTTATTTGTATACACGTTAATTGATGACCACCGTAGTAGACTGATACAATCCCAATTAACTTTCTTCATTTCCGTAATAATTTTAGTTATCATTGTAAAAAAAAAACATTTCCTCTTCATCTGGTATTTTGGAATTCGTTATTATCAACGTCGATTCTTAAAGCATTATAGTAATAGTCTGCCAGCTTTTCAAAGCAAGCGTCTTTAACATTAGCTTGTGTTTTATTATTGAAATACGTGGTCAGTACACGATTTGGTAAGTTCATTGTCATAAAATTCAACTCTTGTTTAGAGTCAATCATCGAGTCATTTTATTTAGATAATTTTCAGCAATTGCTTCTTCAATTTTATCTTCGTCATTATTATCATCATCATCCAAGACATCAATGTTAATTTGTTAACAAAATTGCCATATTTTCAAATTTATCATGGGTTTTTAAAAGTTTATTAAATTCCTTCAGTTAATTTTTTTTTATTGATTTTGGTTGCCTGTAAATGCCTAAAATAGCGGCATGTTTGTGACTTCCAGTTCTAAAATTGTAGCATCGTTCGTATCAATTTGTTGCTTTTTTTTCATTAAAGGCACATAACTCCCTCCGGTATATTTTAACAGTTTCACTCGATACATTACCGGAAATAGTTTTATATAAACTGATTTACCTTTCATTTGCTGGTCTAAGGGTACGATGCAGATGTCAGTAGTGGCGCGTGAATGTTATTAGGCTTGTTTTAAACGGCTCGGTCCGAGCGTTATATAACTCCCGCCACATCGCTGGCAAGCCGCGGCCCTGGAGGAAGGATAATTAATTCTTCGCTCAAGTTTGCGACTTGGTCGTACGATGTGTCACGTTGCAGCGGCCCCGGAATATGTATGACTAGTGCCGTAGAGCAATGCGCGCTGCGGTCGTTTGAACTATATTTTAGCGTAGGTGACGCAGAGTAAAGCGGCCAGAACGGAGGGATTTATGTGCCTTTAAGCTCGCTCTGCTGTGTGATTATCCAATAAGCAAAAGACCATCTCCACCTCTGGTCGTTGTCTCTGGTCTGCACCGAAAGTGGTTAAACTCTTTAAAATTATGCAAATTACTTTCAACACCTTTCAATCCAGTTTCAGTCAAACAAATAACATCCC
This sequence comes from Lithobius niger, assembly GCA_023313725.1. Lineage (NCBI taxonomy): Eukaryota > Metazoa > Arthropoda > Chilopoda > Lithobiomorpha > Lithobiidae > Lithobius > Lithobius niger. The sequence continues at coordinate 28,376 of JAHWFP010044650.1, read as the reverse complement.
AAAGAATAGTGTATCTCAGCACATCAATTTCAAACTGTTCCTGATGTTTTTCTTATTCTTATGTTTGCAAGAAGCATTTTAATTGTATTTATCCCGGTATTATTAAAAACCTCATAGCTGGCAATAAGGTACGTGTAAACTTTATTAATAAATTAATAGAAAATGATTAAATTGGAGATTTTTAATTCTTAAACGTACATGCCTCCACGTTGCCGTTCCTGTGTAACTCAGTTTTGTAACGTTGGTTCAAAAGTAGGCATATGTTGCAAACGCTTTTATTTTCCTGTTTTTCCCACGTACTGGTCGGTTCTGCTACATTCACTCAAACGTATGTAAATGCTGCAAAAATTGCAAAAAATTAGAAAACTGAAACGAACTCCTTTGATGCTTAAGTTAAGGTTTAACTGATCCGAAGTCAAAACGGCAAAGGAACACAAATACACTTACCTGTAAGGTTTCAGGTATGCTGCAGTGCTGCTGTACTGTTTAGTCCACGCGAAACCTTACTGCTGTAGTCAAATGTATTTACCGTATTTACCTTTGCACACGATAGATATGCTAATGATTGGTGCATTGTACAGTACTTGGCCAAACGAGATCGCTGAAAAATTAAAACAAAACTATAGTTTGATCCACATTATGCTTTCAGAAAACTGACTGGATGACGACTCGTTTCCTTGCAATAAGAGTGCAAAAACATGTGGATATCACACTTGTAGACTCAACAAAGTTACTGTTAGAGTTTACAAATAGTCTGTTTACGGATTTTTTTGCACTCGTAGTCGAAGAAAACATAGCGTCACACAGTCAGTTTTCTAAAAACATAATGTGGAACAAAGTATAAACCATGCGCAATAGCTGTTTGCCGTGACGTCACCATGAGTTAGCCAATGGCGAACGAGACAAACGGCTGTTTGGCCGTCTGATTGGACTAGCCCAGTCACGTGATATGAACGTCACAGCAAACAGCCATGGCGTGTGGTATAATCGTCTTAGCGAGCTTAGCGCAGCATAATTCAGGGTTCGCGCGAGTCCTTGAAAACTCGGAAATATTTTGGAAAGTAATAATGAAATTCGATGCCTGGAAAAGTGCTTGAAAATCTTACGAAATTTTATATGTGTTATCACAGTGTGATGAACGGTAGACGACTTGACTTAAGAATACTGAAAAAAATTGCTGTGTCAATATGGAAACAAACCCTTTAATGTCCACGTCTTTGCAGCTGGCAAGACAGCAAAAAAAAAAATTAAGCATCGAAATTTCGGCTTTAACATGGGAGGTTGTTGCAAACGGTCCTAAATGCTCCAAATTACCTAAAAATTACAGGCATCACTTCCAGACGAACAGTGACAAAATACGTAGACATCTGAACCTTATTTAAAGAGGTGGAACAAGAAGGAACCTGTTTGAGCGAAGCGATACGACGCCAACGGAGCAGAGCGATGTGGCTATAAGTTTACTTAACAAGCTTTAGTTTGTTATTTTCTTCTTGTAGTTCATAAATTCTTCCATAAACAATTCAAAGATATGATGACTTCGTTCTGTTCTACTTTAATCTGCGGTGGTTCATTTACCTTTTCGTTGATATTGAAAAGAAACTTTTTTTTATTTCAATAAGTTCAGCTGGCAAACAAGCAGGCTGAAGACCTATTTCTTAATGTTCTTCATTAATCGGCTTATTATTACCGTCCTGGCTGTCTGCTGAGTTTTCTGTCGGTGCTTCGATGTTATTTTTCGCTTCACCTATTTTCCACTCTTCGGCGCTTTTTCTTTCGGCTTTTGATTGTGTAGTTCGCATTTTCTCTTTTTTTTTGTAAATCTTGCGCCGACTTTTTAACCCAATTGTATACTTCCACAGAGAGCAATCATCACAAACAAAAACGGCAAGTGTGCCGTAAAAAAAAAAGGGGTTATGTAAGATTGAAGTTTCACTTTACTTGTTAAAATGTACACGGATAAATATTGATGAGTTTTTTTAATTGAAATAAGCAAACGTACAATTGAGAAAATTGCATCTCTTTAAGTGCTGTTGTGCTTTATGTTTTCACATATACGTGATTCGTAAAGCACAGCAGCACAGGTTTTGGTGTCTTGCTTTTGAGTAATGTGTCGTTCAATATTAATGTTCGTTTCTTAAATATTTATACCTAAACGACACAAGCGAGAAAGAAGAAATGAATGTGTCGCTTTTTTGGCTGATGATATTTAAATTTTGATCATTAATCACACTCGTGATTCCGGGACGGGAACATTTCGATTGCCATTTAAATAATACAATCAGGATTGATGTGTGAGAAAATAATTTGATAAGCCTACACTCAGCCAAAATAAAAAATAAAAAATAAATAAAAAATAAATTTAAACAAATTAAAACTCGAGGTGGGGAAAATGAATAAATGCAACAGACATGGGCGACTGCAGTATAAATTGGAGAGATAGGGCTAGCGTTATCGTGAGTCACGCAACTTGGCCATGTGCCCCAGGCAACAAAATAATAGAAATGACTCGTTGAACTTAAAGCTTCTTTTTAGGTAAAAATAATGGTCAATGATCTAACCTTTGTCGGGACGAAATCTAGAACTTGTTACCGTTACAGTGCGGCTGCTTGCAACCCAAAAGCAAAGATATGAAAAGGATAACCAACGGCGTCGAATGAGTTGTGCCAACAATCAACGAGTGGCCCAGCCACGAGTTAAAGGGATATACCTCCCAGCGCCATTTTTCTCGATCCTCCACATCAAGTACGGCCCCAAAGGTCTATTTCCTTACCGTTAGTCTTTCCCTTGCTAAAAATCCTTTTTAAAATGTGGCGTCTAGGAGATTTTCTGTTGAATATAATGGAACTTTATTTACTAACGACCCGTCACTAAATCATGCATTGCGCGCGTACAATACTCATGACGTTTTATCTCTGTGTGTATATCTACTACTTTTCTAATAATTACCATGAGATCTAAAATCTAATAGACTAATGCGGTAAAAATTAAAATTAATTATTCCAATAGATCGCCGAAGCAAAATTATAAGACACTAGCCTAGAAAATTATAAATTGTGATTTTAAAATACAAGAATCATTCCGGTTTGTGACTACACAATCAATGGGTTCACGCTGGTTGGACTATTAGGCGCAATGCCAATCGAGACAGTTGCGTTTTCGTTGCGAGGAACGAAGCTACCGTCTCAGTTGACCTTAGTTGTGGTAAATAGGCGGATGTGATCGTCGCGTGGGTGTTGTGAGGCAGGCGGAAGGTATAAGGCAGGCGGTTTGTTGCTTTAATGTTGCCACAACTCCTGAGACGCCTTTGGTTATCCTGCTTACAGCAACCGCATATTGTTCGAGTCTTGGCTGCAACAAACAACAAATCGTGCTAAAGTTCTTTGATATGAAACGCCAAGCTCTTTCGCCAAGCTAATCCAACCGAGCAATAGTTCGAAGGTTAAATGAAATATATGAAAATTGCCTACTGCGCTATTTTCAATTATTTCATTTAACGTTTGAACTATTAGTACGGTGGGATTAGTTTGGTGAAAGAGCTTGGCGTTTGATATCATGACTTCACATGGCCGAAAAGCTTGGCGGGAATCCTTAACGAGTTTTGTTTTCGGTAGATATCAGATATTTTTGGTCCAAATTGATGAAATCCATTTTTTTCCTAAGCAATTATGAGATTGAAATACCAATCTAGTTTTCTGGTATGTACGTTTTTTTTTGGTTGGCTTTCGTTAGATTTTGAGGACAGCAGTCATCTTTTTTTTTTAAAAATAATTAGGATTTCATATTAGTACTGAAGTATCTCCTTGCAAACGCACGGATTTATTTATTCAGTTTGGCATTGTTGCATAATAACAATATTTAAAACAATCAATTTGTACGTTTGGAGCTCCCTAACCCCTGAACCACTTAAACCAATTAGAAAGGTTCATATGACAAGGACACATCTACAGAACAATACCTGTAAAATGAGCTAAGAACCAGCTTTATTCACCACATGGAAGAATTTATTTTTGTGATACAAAAAAAAAACGTTAGTAGTACGTAGTAACTAATTAGGCAAATAACAACTTTATTCACGTTGTTTTTTCAACAAGAAAACGGTAAGCTGTGTCATCAATAGTGACTTTTATGTTGTCAGGCGACCAAAGCCTCCCGATCAACACAAGTTTCAGCCTTTTCTGTCGCATAGTTATTTATCGTCACATGCCTGAAAACAGCCAAACTGCCTCAGCTGAAAGAACAACATGTCTAGTGGTCACCATGCTCATATTTATATTTTATCTCGATGTTATCGTTTATCTTGGCAGGCGACACACTAGCGTGTGTCTTGATTAGCAAGAAATCACCGATATTGAGATACCTTTTTCGTATTGAAATCCTTTATGCACAGCTCTGAAAGAGGACTTTGTGTAGTGTCTACTCGGTAAACCCCGTCGATCAACACAATTCATCCAAACATTGACGACGCCAACAGTTAGACGCCGTGGAAATCCCACAATCTGAACTTGATGGACGAAGCGCTAGCAAGCTTCCATATTATTTCTAGTAATTATTTCCAGTAATTGCGTCCAGTAAATCCAAAAGATATCCCATTTTTTTTTTAAATAGAAAATATAAATTATTATTTATTTTTGCGACCACTTTGCCAACTGCTGAAACATTGGAGGGTGCTCGTCTCTCGCTTCTACTCGTACCCTACCTGTTGAAATTCCAGGAAAGGCAACCTAACAAACCTAACTTAGCCTACAATAACGCCAGCAGGGGCTAGTAGCCCCTCTAATGTTTGGTTAGTAGGCAAAACGGTTAGCAAAATTAACCTTTTAATGTAATATTTTAAAAATAATTGCTAGAAATAATTTAATAGAAATAATTTGTTTTTAGTATGCATCAGAAAAAATTATAATCAACAAGCAATTCGTCAAATTGCTCGTCGACAAGCGTACGATCTTTTTTTTTTTAATTTCCGTTTTTGACAGTTTTCGTTTAACTACCAGCTTGGCTTTTCTGTTGTGGTGATTATTGGTTCGTCCGTCTGCTCCACAACGTCAACGCCACAGCTATGGGTCAATTGGGAAAATAGTGTGGGGGGGCCAAGCAACTGGTTGGGGGTAAATCCAAATTAAAAACCTAGCTAATAGAATAAGGTGGGAAGTCTGGGTTGAGTTTAAGTGGTGTTTTAATTATTTTAGAGCGGTGATCAGCTGAGGCTCGCCTGACTTGTGGGTGGGGACTCTAAGACTTTGGCTTAGGACCTTAATTATTGTAATGTCACGAAAGTTAGGCTTACTTGGGTTGATCAAAATGATGGCGAAGGGTTATTGTTTGGTTGAAATAGTTAGTATTGATTTCTCAGGAAAGCAATGAAACACTGGGTACGGGGGTGGATTGAGCTGAATTAGGGCTAGGGAAATTACGACAAAAAAAAGGGAATATTTCTAATTAAAATGGCCGAAATTACCTTTGGATGTGGGAATTTGGAGGATTCGTAGTGGAATGAATTATAGGTTAATACCTAATTGTTGGGAGCACCAGGCAGAAGACCAAGCGAGCTTGAGCCATTACAATAATTGACGTCAAACACTAAGTACAGACAATTCATAGCTTCATTGTTACAACAATTGATCAAATAGCAAAAAAAAGGGTTTAACGAGCGTTAACCACTCCTGGTCATCTGCCCGAAGCCCTAAGGCCCTATGTCTGCAACAGCCAGATTCCCAGGCGGTCACCCACCCAAGTATTAATCCAGCCCAATGCTGCTTAACTTCGGGGATCTGACGAGTACCGGTGTTTCCAGCACTGCAAGGACGCAGGATCAAATAGCATCATCTCGACTAACAATGAATATTAATTTTGAAGCGCGTTTTGAAGTGACAATGGGTCATTACAATTCGACGTCATGTGGATCTTGAGTTTGGCAGATTTCACAAATGACGTCATCAGCGTAACCTTGCTGGGGTGGTATAATTTCAACGTTGAAATCCGGAATTAAACTCGCAACACCGTCCTTAAGGACACCGTTATGTGCACACGTGTGTACCGTGCGTGCACCGTATGTGCCCTCTGGGACGTACATATACCAAAGTTATCACAAATAAAGTAAATCTTAGTCCTCCTTTAACACGATGGGATTGTGGGATTGCAAGACGGGACTCAGACTGCTGCGAATTCCAGGACTAATCCATCTATCTATTAATTTCGCTTAGGAGCAGACTTAGTTCAGGAGCAGAGCTAAAAGGATTGTTAGGGATCAAAGCAAAAGGGTGAGCGGCCGACAATGTCTGTAACAATCAGAAATACTGCTGGCTGGAGTTTAATACTTTCAAGCATGGTCCCTGTAACTATGAGAAAGAGGGCGAGCGGGTTCATTCTTACCACGGTAGCCCGACAATGTGAACGGTTGTGACCTGTAACAAACGAAATATTGCTTTAATAATGTTAGCTCTTAGAACCGACATCCCTAAGAAAATAAAACAGTAGGGTTTCCAAGGGAGGAGCAGCAGAGATGGGGGGGGGGGAGATATTCAGACCAAACAATGGGGGAATTCGGGAGGGGAAGAGGACCACATGGCGGGGGGGGGGGGGAAACCAAACGTACAGTGGGAGAATGTGGGGGGAGCGGGCAGGGGAGTTCAGAGGAGGAGACGAGAGGGGGGAAGGAGGCCGTTGATCATTTTCATTTCGTGCTGCCCAGCAAAATATTTTGCTCACGCATGCAGGAACTGGCTAGACCGGCGTATGTTACGCCGCGGGTACAGCTAGTTTGGTGTATTTCGGCACGTTCAACTTGAAACCTTTTTTTCAGCAAGATCCCTCCCCACCGCTTCGACCATTGAATCGTTCCTCAGTGGGCATTTGTGATTGTGTCAAGACACAATTTTTCCTCCTGTTTTCCAGCATAATTTTTGAAAGAACTTTGCCGCGATTGTAAACAATGCAAATTATTTGTAGAACATTATTACTAAATTATTAAAAATAGCGCTCTTACAATAATTGTCTTTCTCACACACATCGTTCTCAAGTGTTCCTATATCCCATTTTGTTGGAAGTATTTTAAATTCAGCCGAAAAATTTTTTCTCAAATAATTTTAAGCAATTTTTTAAAGTAAATTTTGCTAGTAAAGGAGTACCTTTTTATTATATGCCTATTTAATTTTAATCTGATGGGTAGAGGGCGCCATGGGAGGAGGAGGGAGAAAACATAAATTGGAGCATGCGCCCACAGCGTCGTCCCTACTCTGGTTGGCTCGTTCATACACTGCTTCTTTTTTTCGTTTAAAGTAATTGTAATTGTACCATGCAGATGTGGTGCCATCTATTGTATACAAAGCCGTTAAAAAAGAAGCTAAACTCGTTAGAGCTTGAGAGACATAAGTATAGCAAAAATGTAGGTTCCTGCACAAATTAGTAAGGAATTTTGGTTTTAATGCTTTGAACGGACGTTTGTCAGTGTCAAACTAACCAAAACTAACGTGTCAACGACATGTTACTTTAAACCTTACCCCAACCCCTCCCCCAACCTTCGGTAACGAAGTTGTCACCTCGCATCTTTTCCAACAAGATTTTACTTTACTAACATTACTAATTTAAGCGAGCTTCACTTTAAACTTTATTTACCCCCATTCTTCTCTTCGGTATACAAGTTGTCGCCTGATATTTTTCCAGCATTAAACAAGATCCGTGAGAAATTAATTATTTTCCCCCATCCCTTCCTCCTCCAACATTATCTCTAAGACACGGTGGCGTTCTATCTGGAAAACTGGGTAAATTCAAGGAATTTATCAGGTCTGGAAAATTCAGGGAAAAATGAGAAAATTGGAAAAAGTTTTACCGAAAACCATAGAATTTGAATATTCTCCGGAAAAATCTTTCACTATAAAGAATAGGTAATTCGGTATTAATTTTTTTTACTTCTAAAACCTTCACTTTATTTCAGTTAAAACTTCATTTCCTTTTTTTTCATTTCTGATAATCCGATCTCCTTAGGCCTAAGTGATGTGGGACCTTACGTGTTAAGTGAGTTTTTATTTTTATTTTATTTTTTTGTTTAGGTTGTGTCCTTTTCTTGCTCTTTACCAATACCAGTTAGGGCAGTGCAATTTTTGATATAGCAAAGCATTCCGATATAGTTATTGCGATTTGCGTGAAATGTGAAAAAAAATTTTTAGTCCTGTGCTGCACTTTCCTTCGACCAAAAAAAAAAAAAATCAGGGAAAAGTTAATAATATGTGGTTTGAACACCAGTTAGAGTGTAATGGAAACGGCAGGGCTGAGAGCCGCTTACACCGATCCGTACATTTTAAAACATAAAACATCAGATAAAACAAAATTCGGGTCTTTTTAGGAAACGTTTCAGATCAACTCCCCCTGCCAGACGATGACGGAAAGCATCCACAGTTGCCACCGAAACCACATCCTCAGGAAGAGAGTTCCATGGTGTGACAACCCAAACTGGAAAAAAAAGGATCTGCGGACCTGCAACATGGCTGGCGGTTTCACCAGTTTACGTATGTCCTCGAGTGTGTTTCATCGTTGATAACTCGATAAGTGTCAGTATTGATAAGTGTCAGTATTGACAAGTGTCAGTATTGATAAGTGTCAGTATTGATCTGGAAAACCTGGAAAAATCAGGGATTTCATCACGAGCTTTCGAACGCCACCCTGCAGAAAGATTTACATTAAACAATTCACTTAAAAAAACTAGCTTTGTAGACATTTTTTTCCACGTTAAACATGAGCAGTGAAAAATTAATCAGTTTTCCCTCATTCCCTACCTCTCCCCCGACCTCCAGCAGACAGTTGTCAACCAACACTTTCTAAAAAAATTTAAATTAAATATTTCACCTGAAAACCCATCTCTGTAGACATTTTTTCCAGCTTTAATGAACAGTAACTATTTAATCATTTCCTCCCCCCAATTCCGTAGCCCCCCTCATCCCCCTCTCCCCCCGGACCTCCGGCATGCAACTTGTCAAACTAACTTTCAACACTTTCTCCAGCAGAATTTTATTTATTGAACAAACGGAATATTTTCAGCGTGTTAAAACATGAGAGGAAGACTTTCAGAGAAACAGCCAATTCAGTAAATGGGCATCCGTATTGCGGAATTTACTCATTCGTCCGACAAGCATTTTAAATAGTAAAAGTATACAGATAAAATAAAATAAACGCAGGTGTTTCTATAAACAACTTAAAGATAAATACTAACCCAAAGATAGGTTCATTTTCGACGCAGTATAGTAGGCAAACATGTGCGGAGATGTTTGTGAGTTGGCTGGAGTTACTGAATGCACGATTTCCTGCCAATACTAATGGATGCGACTGCCCGGCAGTGAAGCCAACATTTTCACTGTCCATATTTCATTGTCCGTGACTATACAGCGCATAAACAGGATTTGTTCCTATGGTAATCAGTAACCTGGCGAGTTGAGAAGTGATCACCGTTTTTACGAAAATTAATTAAAGTTCGGTAAACCTTCAAGTGTCGGACTGGCAGAAAACTTAGCCGTTGAAAGATAGGAAAGGAATGGGCACGTCACGTCTTTTCTTGAATGTAATCACTCTAATAATTAGGTGTGTTGTTGCTACCATAGTTACAACACTACTTGGGGACGGGTTGCTCGACACGTTCGAACGTCGAAAATGATGTGGTTTCGACGACGTAATCATTCCCACGTTTGCGTGAAACGTGACCAATGTTTACGTCAAATTTCAAAACCTTGCAAGATTTAAGTCTCCACGTTGGCCGTTCACAGCCAGTGACATTTAAATAAAAGGCTTTGGAACGTGACGACAGGTAACGAAGGAAAACAAACTAAACTTACTTAAATGATACATCATTAACGTTGAAGGGAAGTTTGCAAAGTTAAAGGTGCTTATTCGCAGAATGACAGTTTGCTGCATCTAGCGCCGTCTACCATTATTTAGTTCTATGTAGCACTTGATTTCAACAAGTGAAGGAACGCGCAAAGAAATTTGTCCTTACTCTACAAACAAGCCGCGTGTCTCCTTAATTATTGAGTGTTAAGTTCGTGCGTCCACGTGCACTAGGGAGCAATCGGTCAAGGTTAACGATATCACCGTCACTAGATGGCACCCATCTCGCGGCTCAAAATCTGCGTTTCAAAACGGTCGTTCTTTATATATATATATATATATATATATATATATATATATATATTTAAAAAAAAGTGCCCGTTGTTACGTTAGGCTTAACTTTACCACTTGCTTCCTTGTACACTTACACGCCTGAACTTTACACTCAATAATTAAAAGGACATAAATCCTTCCGGTGTATCGTGCGATCCGATGAGATTGCAGTTGGCAACATTTACATACGTTTGAACTAATGTCGCCAAAATGAGTCATGCAGGAAAACCAACAGGGATTTATGTTCCTTTAAGGAGGTAATTGTTTGTTTCACAAAAAGAAATTCAATTGTGTGTTCCTTCGCTTGTTGAAAGTAAGGGCTATACAGAACTAGATATCGGTAAATGACTAATAATAGATGGTGCAACCTATCATTTGGTGGCTTTGGCCCTAGGCAAAGGATATGATGTATCAACAAATGGTAATGATAAGCTGGTTGAGACACCGGATTAGCTTAAGTTAATGCCGAGACTGAGTCACAAGTTACCTTTCTGTCACTTTGGTCCAGGTTTAATGATTTCGATAGTGGAATTTGCTCTCCCGCCAATTGGTATGGCTTAACAAGGTTTCCTGATGACAAGGTTTTTGTGACAACGTAATCCCTAAATAAGTACGGTAAAGGGAAAAAAAGTTCTAATTAAGTAGGCCGAAAATGGTTCACATCTGGAATGCTTGGGGTTGATGGTTGGAGTGCCTGAAAAGGCTTCACTTAGTTACTACCCCTAAGACAATCAATTGTAGTAACAGACATTATTAAAAGCCAAAAGATTAGAATATATGGTTCTTGCAGTGAAATGGAGACCAGAGTAGTTGCAGCCAAGTGTCGCCAGGAGTACCGGAACCGCACCGACGCACCGGGACCAATGACCAATGGGCAGGAGCCTCTCTTGGCAGCTCCAACCGACGTGCCGATGCGAAGGCCCGGAACCAATCGTGCTGCATGAGACGAACCCATTCGATTCAATGACCAACCCTGTACCTTAAAAGAGTTAGATTCGGACACTTTAAGTGGGCTTTACGTACACCTACAAATCCAAATTCAACCAAAATGGAAGTAATTTTCTCGCGGTTCGCACGTCTTATCCAGTCACGTGGTGTAATGCCTTAGGCAACTCCCCATTGTTCTCCAGAGTATAAATACTGCTGGTGGAACGATCGGGAAGCGAGTTGGTGGGGAGAAGCAACTCGAAAGGTTTCCCTCTCTGACTCTGCTAGGACTAAACCAAGCTGCAACTTGAGTTAGTGATTAAATATGTGTTACTTGGTGCATAGACCCCTAGCTACGCAGTAAGGAGTGAATTGGGCTTAAGTAAGATATTTCCTGAATTCAATCGTCCACTCCCTGAGTAGTTAGATATTTTGGGGGTCTGTCTGGGATTTGAACCCAAACCTTCGGGATAGGGGATTTCATGTTCCTAAACCTTCAGGATAGAAAAAGCATGGAAAAAATCTTGAGCGGATGATTATTGCAAATTATTTTTACTTACCTAGTCGGGAGAAAAAATAACAAGTGAAAATATTGGTCCACTCCCTGAGTAGTTACAACAGGTAGGGTCCTTTGTCCAGTTAGCTTCGTCAGGTAACGGCTGAGCTCTGCCACCACTTAGACACACACTCTGTACACACCCTCCATTTTTTGTGCAATGAATTTTTTTATTAGTTAAGTTATCACGTGATTTTAAAAGAATATTTTCTAAAATTGTCAGTATTACTCTTCTGCTCGCTGTCACGTGACTTTTAACAATCGTTCGTTAATTAGTGTAATAAAAAAGGAACACTGGTATTTCAGGAAAACATTTCACTGCCTACAGACAGTGTCGGATTGGGCCGCCCGGTAGACCGGGGATGCCCGGGGAGGCCCCACTGCAGGAGGCCCTTACTCCAATAATAATAATACAATTTTTTAAAATTAAAATGAATTTGTATGAAAATTGCATCTCTAAGTTGCACGAAAACGTTTCAGATTCATTCCAATTCCTTAAAAAAAAGAGGGTCCAATTCTCTGGTCCCCCCCCCCCCTCACTACAGGAGGTCCTTGTTTCTTTTTGAAAAATTTGAAATGAATTCGCACGAAAATTGCGTAAGTTTCAGCTAAACGTTTCGAAGTAACCGATTCCTTAAAAATACGCTAGTTGCCGGGGCTGCCGGGGAAGTTTACAGCGCTTCCCTAGACGTCCACGCCAGCCCTACCCCTCCCCCCGCGTGCGTATGATGGGGCCCGAGGTCCCTGCAGTACATTCCCGGGGAGGCAAGACCACTCCCAATCCGACAATGCCTACAGTACAGCGCTATCGGAGGTGAAAGAACCCACTTCGAAAAGTTGCTGTAATTAATTATGGCTTCCTAGCTTATAAATCCCGTGCTGTATAGCTTTTATAGAAATAACGGTAAAAAATAATACAAAAACACTTCAATTTAATTTTGCTTGCTTGAAAAATGCTAGTAAAATTAGCCTATATACCTTGCCGGAAGATAACTAACTAACTGCCTCTGAATCTAATAATAGTTCAAAACAAAAACTCTGTGTTAAAAATATCAAATTTTTGTTTTTGAACAATTTTTAGACTCAGGGGTGTTATTCGTGACCCTGGGACACACCCGGGAGCTGTGTGGGGGCCCAGGGACGCAAATTGCGCCGTACCACCACCCCTTTGTTTCAGGCCCTGGTTTAAAATTTTCGTGCGCGTCGCACGACCATTCTTGTTGACAATTTCTCTCTCTCCGTAGATGCCGTTCTTTTCGGTATTCCTCAAGGTTCCCTTCTGGAACTGTTGCTGTTTCAACATTTTTATGGCGCAAATTTACTGTCCTATATTACGTTCTCCGCACAAGTGCAGTTTTTGCCGTCGCACCGTAAGCTGTTTTGTAGCCGTCCATTTTCTTTATTCTCACCTAAATGACTTTACCAAGCCAACGTAGTGTTCCCGTGACAATAGAACATTCTGGCAAATGAGGTGTTCCCTACTCACACACTAACAATTCCTGCATTATTTACGTTATTTCTGCGAAGTCATCTTGTAGTTCTTCCTAATCTCTGAACGTGCTTCTGAATTTCACTTAAATGCTGAATTTTTTAAGAGGGCTCGCCTAGGTCTTGGTCATTCTAGAAAGAACGGGCGATAAAGCAGAACTAAAAGCATAAATTTTAAGAGGTATAAGCAGACAGTCACTAAAATGTTTCATTAGTTTTTAGGCGTCGGAGCTTGGTGATAGAGCGCTAACATATCTGCGACCATGTGTTTCAGGCCCATTTTAATGGTAAAATACAAAACAGCTGAAAAAAAGTAATCGACTTCAATAAAAATCAAAATAAAGCAGTTTTAAATCTGTACGACTGCAGTGTTGGAATGTAGAATTTTAAATCAGTTGGAATTTTATTCTGAATAAGGCCGCTAAAAATTAATTAAGTGGTTCTCAGGAGTGTTACTGAAAAAATTGACGGGAACGGGCGGTGTTTTTTTTTTTATTTTACTTTTTATTCGAGATTTTTCTGATGCGGGAGATGGCTTTTTTTTTCTTACCAAACAAAACATTTTGTTGTGGGATTGTAGTACAATAACTATGGTTTAGAGCCACATTACATAAAAGTCTTTTTTTAGATCCAGGTTTTTAGCTGTGACATGACAGGGAATGGCCCTTACATTCGTTTCGAGGCGATCATGCGAATGGCGCAAAGGGGTGACACGGTCATCAGCTCCAGATATTGTTTGGTGAGCGCTGATGCGTGATTAATTTTTTTTTCAAACAATGGCATAACAATTTGTTTCATGCGCCAAGAAAAAACCCATGCGTGCGGTCCTAAGAACCACTTAATTAACTTAGCGACCTAAAATTTTTAAGACTGTAGGAGTGATAATTACGGTGTAATTAAGAACGCCTTTCACGCCGGGAATCTTTAGCTAAATAAGCAAACAGTCTGGCATTAAAGAGTTGGCCTTGAAAAAGTACAAGATATATACTAATATGAAAAAAAAAAGAAAAGACAACTGCCCCGACCGGGCCTCAACCCAGAACATTCCACTTAACTAGCTAGTAAGCGGGAAGTTCTCGGTTCGAGTCCCATTCTTGTCTTTTCTTTCTTTCTCAGATTAGTGTCTCTCGTAGCAGTGCTTCCCCTTCTCACTTACAGAATTTCCCCGAGTAAAGACAAAATTTTCCTTTTTTCCCTGTGCAAAAAATGCCCGTACCTTTATTTGATTTCTTTCAAATTCAAAAATCATATACTAGAAATAACGTGGTTCAGTAAGCCACCTTTGTACACTGACTTTTATGCACATACGCCTTTTTATTTCCCGTTTTAATGGCACAGGAGCGCCGCCTGTTGGCGCACAACTCTTTATAATAATATCGGAGACCGGCTAAAAGGAAAAGGAAAGCCTAAAGGAAAACCACTTCTCGCCTCCTCGCGCCCGCATTGAAAATGAATTCTCCCACTCTACGTGCAGCCAAAAAGGAGCCAGGGATGAGTGGTCGATCAATCTGACAATTCTTCGGGAAGAGTGTCGGGAAAATGTCCCGGGAAATGTGTCCCGGGAAATGTGACCGACCCCCGTGCAAAGCACGGGCTTCCTCTAGTTGAAAATAAAAGTCAAACGACTAACTTACGTTATTAGCACTAGTCCGGTTCCTGCAGTTCCTGCCACAAGTAATGTATATGGATGGGGGTGGGGGATTGAGGCTTAATGGCGCGTCGACAACCTGCAAAAATGGATGGACCTGCAAAAATTAGTTCTCCCACAATTTTCGTGATTTTAGCCTTAATAAACCAGCAACGGACGAGAAATAAACACTAACCAATTGTAAATAGAGCAGCGTCAAGTGACGTCATATTGCTACAAGAGAGATACTTGCAAGGGGCACTAGATTGAAATGGTGGGTTAAACAACGGCGCTTCTAGTCAAGCCAGTGCTTTGAGAGTGGATTTCGTAGGCTTAAAAAACCGTTCTTTTCTCCGTTGTTATGCTGCTTAGGTTGTAATTGGAAAATAAAGATTCCACTTGCTTAAAAATGTCAGCAACTGCCAACAAATCGACAAAACTCGCGCGTTTTAGGCCTAAGAAATCCAGCCTAATAGCAATGGCTTCAGTAAGACGCTCTTCTTTTCCCCCACCAGTGCACCTTGCAGCTGACCCGGTAACTGGCTCCACCATAGAGTTATATACAATAACTATACGTCGTGTCACTGCCCTATTGGGGTTGGGTAAAAAGTTTAAAATGTTAATACGCGTTTGTTGGAGTAGAAGTTTAGAAACGGCGGGTATGGATGGAGAGAAGATCGTGAGTCACTAGAAAAAATCGCAACTTGCAAATAAACCACAGAATTTCCCCGTTTTTCCCCCCTTTTTTCCTGTTTAATATTTTTTCCATTTGAAGAGTATGGAAAAGGGAAAGTTTCCTGTAAGTGGAAGCACTGTCTCCTAGTTTTACAAGTATACCTCCTCAGCCGCATTATTTTGTCATTTTCAGCCGGCTTAACAGAAATTTCGGGATAAATTGCGGCTAGCAACAAATTTTATGGCCACCACCGGCCAATTATAAATTCGGCTGGCTGACGGCTAATTTTCGGCTAAATCAATCGAAATAATGAAAAGATGCAACGACAAAACTAACTACAGAAGAAAATAACGAAATGGAAGGGGAAAGGGGACATAGACCTAATGTATCTCTAGATGAATCACAAATGAAAAAGGAAAAATTTGCGAAGAACCCTTAAATAAAAAATCAGAGCCACTCATTTTTTAAAGTAATGCTTCCACAGCGTTGTGTCCCGACTATGGTTTTCGAACCCTAAATACTAAACCGAAAGTAACCATGCATGCGAATGACCACAAGCATAAGTTGCTGGCAAGCGAATATGGTTTTAAAAACTATGAAAAATAAGGCAGTCGAGAGCGGCTTACCATTTGAGACAAGTTACAACTAACTTCATGACCGTTTCGTTTCATTTCGATGAATTAAATTTTCAAAATTTGCGGCTCTGGCCGCATTTTTTTCGGCGGCTAGGCCAGGCGGTTCGGCTGACTTAGAAAAATGTGGCGTGCCGGCTACCGGCGGCGGCTGAGGGGTATATCGCCATTCTTTATTGACTGTTTACTTCGCTAACCCTTTACCTCGTGATATATTCTTTATTTTTTTTAGGAAGTAGTAGTAAGTACGAAATAATGAAAAAAAATCGTGTTGAAAGCCTTTGCGAATGACAAGAAGCACGCAAGAAACTCGCCTTGCAAAGGTCTGATCTGGTAGTATATAGTTATAATATGAATCTAAGTCCGGGGCTTAGCCGCAAACTCCACTAGGGTAGTTTACAGCTTCCCCCAACCCCCAAGACGCCCTAAATGAAATAGATCGTCCGTTAAATAATTGAACTCAATTTTTCTTTTTAAAATGGAGCCCAAAAATTATTGGGGGGGGGGGAGGGAATTTAAGCCATTGTGTTTGATAGAAATAGACATCTTTAGAGTAAAGACAATAATAAGTTTCAAAGCTAAAACTGCCTCTGTTGCCTCCCACTACCAAGAGTATATGCTAGAGGTGGGATTCGTGAAGCAGCGTAAATCGAACTTGCCTGTAGAACCACGGTTGGCTTGGCGGAGTACTCTCAGGCAATGAGGGGAAGCCGACCTACGTGAAACGAGGCGGAGCTTCGTGCCGCTCAGATCAGCACAAGACTCAACACCTTCATTTCAAGACGGAGAACCGGTTAAGTGTGTGAGTGCATCACGAAAAAAAAAGTGTTTTATGCTGAAAACAATTTTTTGGGTGGAAAGAAGCAAGTTAAATGTGAAGAATTACGTACATTCATAATTTTGTGGAGAAAAACCTTGACCTTTGAGTTTTACGTACTACTTTGAAGAGTGCTACAATGAACAATTTTTCATTCTGAGAAGAAACCACGTAAATATTTTCATCAATGTGCATGAAGTAATTTTGAAACCAAGTTGGAAATTTTTTAACAGCTGCTTATTCCTTCCTACCTTAAGGGCATAGATGATAGAAGCATGTTATTATGATTTCCAGTTGTTAAATTCTGTACATAGAAGTAGGAATTTCAATAAATGAATCAATGCTTAATTTTCTAAAACTTATTGGGTACTAGGTATTGCAAAGTATCGTAAGGTAGGTCTTTCTTTGCCTAAGCAAAAACTTAGGGAAGGGGAGATGTTACCGGCTGTTACGTGTATGGCAAAATGCAAAATAAAGTCAACACTTCGTGGTGCGTCTTGCCGTTGCACGAGGTGCAGCGTGCCAGTTGAAAAGCCATCTAGCGCGGGAATTGGCCGAGCACCAGCAGCAAGCCTGCGAGCAGGTCGAACGTGACCAGTTGGAGCCAGATCGCTGCAGTCAGGTGGGGGAAGTGACGTAAATCTTTGGCGGGTACCCAGCCTCCCAATGCGTATAAATGCTAGCTAGAGCAAAGGATCGTCAGTTGGTGTTGGAGGAGCAACTCGAAAGGTTGAATGCCTGAATAAATACTCAGTAGGACAGTACAGGCTTCAACCAGGGCTAGCGCCTATCATACGTGATATTCAGTGTACAGAACCCATAGCTTTGCAGCAAGGAGTGAATTGGGTTTGAGGCTGTCTTAAATTGAATTGTCCACTCCCTGAGCAGTCACAACTCACGATGGATTTGGTGGTCCAGGTTTACTGATGTTACAGTGCTCGCCAGCGAATAACGAATGGAATGGAGATGAAATTAGAACAAGGTTAAGAGACGACGTGACGCAACTAGGAAGGGGGCAAAGACAGTTGGGGAAAAGCATATTCTACAGAAAAGAGCGAAACAAATGTGACTTACATGTGCAGGCTCATGCCTGGGAAATAGGAAAAAGGAATACAATAATAACAAATCAAATCAATCGGGCTTTTGCAATGGTCTCTCACAGCAGCACTCGAGATGATAGTGTTGCACATCGAGGTAAGTTTACACTGTGCATTGTTGCACACCACAAACGACCTCTGGGTGAGACAAGTTGCAGTGATCATCTTAAAACCAAGGTCCTCTGTGATATAGCTGATAGTAAGACGCTATGGGATGAAAGGGTTCATCTGCGGCTCCAAGCTGGATCCCACAAAATGTGTGTAGGATTTTTACAGTACAGGGATTCTCTCTGCCCAAAGCAAGCATACACTTCGAAACTTTACTCTCTCCCTCGTTAGGGCGCATTTATGCATCGACTCGCTTTTTGCATTCTCGCAGCTAGAAGCTGGAAATCATCTGAAATTCCAACATGGCGGCGATTTTAGATCTGCCAACTCGCAACGAAAACAGTCAAAATGTGAGCAAAGAAGCGCCTGGAAAATAGTTTCGTCAGGAGGAAATCGTTATCTTATTGTTACGGATTATAAGACTGCAAGCGTTTACTCACACGATGTCGGATTTAGCTAACTCCAGGTGTCGTTGTTATCAGGTATCGTTGTTACCAGCGTAGTTACGATTAAATTCTAGCTGCGACAATGCAAAGCAGAGCCGTTTTTAAACGCGCCCTTCCGTTAGTGAGCAGGCGGTTTTTCGTCACGAATTTGAGTTGCCCGTGTCGGGGCTGCTTGAGTTACGATCTGGATCCAAATTTTATTATACGACAATGCGTGCAAAAGAAGAGAATAATTATGGCAACACTACCGTTTTCTTTTTCTAATTTCCGCTACTGAGATTGAGCGCCACTAAAAAACTAACTTAACAACGCCCTCGTGTGGCATTTTGGGAAAACTTGCCGACAGAAACGGAAATCCCACTCGTCGCTGGCGGATGATACTGGAAAGCTGTATTATTTGGGCTTCATTATTAAAATCGAAGGCTCCAGCCGCGCGCTGCGATTCTTTTCCTCGTCGCCACCCTTGACGCGTTCTGTGAAATTGGATTATTTTTACGTCCAAATGTATGAAAATTCAATTACTTTTCGAGCGACAATAATCTCTGTGTCCGTACGTCCTTTGACCTTCTTCCCATCTGACGAAATCGTTACGTCGCGAATAATAAGTCCGGGTGCGTGGGTTTATGGAAAAGCGGGTCGGGTCATTCGGCCATTTTTTTTTCCCTTTCTCATTATTCATTCTCTTTTCCAACGCGAGATATGTTGTCACGTGTCTTCGGTTTGTCTTGAAGTCTCTTTATTTGTATTATCTAAATCATCAGCAAATTATTTGAGTTTGGTCCTGAAACGTCGTTTCCTTTCTTATCGCAGAGTCCCGAGACGCTCCTAAGATGTCAGAATGGACTGCACGTAGAGAAAGAAATCCTTCGTTGTGGCAAAGGGTAGGGGGGCGGGGGGGGGGCGCTACACGGCAACGCGGTACTGTGGCATAAAAGAAAACGAAAGAGTTAAATTACAAAAAAAAAACGTAAATATAAATCTACAGATCCTGCTCAAGGGCCGTGCGAGCAACGCGGCCTCGTAGGGCTCCCGGTTTAAAGGGGCCCCCCGCTTGGGGCAAAGGCACATCTAGAATGAAGTCCTGGAGGGGGCCGCAGTATTATTTTTCCACGTTTTCGTGCAGTTTTGTCATAATTTTACTGTTCTTTTTCAACAATTTCGGCACTTTTTCTGAGTTTATTTGCCTTGGAGGGGCTGCAGCTCCTATGGCCCCTCCCTTGGCGCGGGAGCTGGACAACTAGTCTTTTTATTCTACCCAGTATTCTGTATTATACCCTGCAATCAATAATGCGATCAGGCAGACTGTCACTTGAAATTTCTTTATACTGCATCAAAGGAAAGAAAAAAACTGGGTAAAAATCTGTGCTATAGTGTCCGCGGCCTATATATCTTGAGTTCTCCGTAGAACGAACACAGATAATCGATTGTACGTTTTCAGTAGCAGAGTGCCTCGTTGATATCCAAGATGGTTACAAAAACAATGGCAGCCGTCGATTAAAGCAAAAGAAAATGAAACAGACACGCGTGTCTGTTTCATTTTCTTTTGATTTAAGCCACCCCGTCCAGGAAGACATAGCCGCTCACAAAATACTTGCAGGACTCAAGATACACCGCGCACACGATAGTGCTTTGAAACTTCGAGAATTATGTGGGTCGATTAGTCGAAGCGTTGCACGACCCGAAACCGAAACTAGTGGTATTTGCGGCTGGCATTTTTGTCGGCAGGTGGCAGTATGATAGGAAATAAGAAACACGAAACGGTGAAATGGATATTCCTTTCTCCCCCTCTCCCCCCCATTTGTTTCTTCTCTACCTTCTTCCTTTTTTTTTCTCTTACTTTCTTTCCCCCTTTGGGAAGTATGTCTTTTTGTTTGTGTTTTTGTTTGGTGTTATAGTTAGCAACGATTTTGTTTATTATTTTTTTCTCCCGTTTTCGTAGCTGCTATTTGTAATTTTTGCTAATTTATTTACTGTTTTTGTGATGCAAATTCTTTTCGGCAATATAAAAAAAAAGTGGAATGAACATTGGCTTGAATCGTACAGAAAATGATTGTTTAATGCTTCCAATCGAACACAAATGAAAAGATCGGGACCAAAAATGCTTTTAAGCTACACTTATGACCGTGGTGGGTGGGCCCCAGTTACTGAATCCGCGTAGGGCCCGAAATTGTCTTGAGCCGACCCTGTAAATCTACAATAACCACGACCGCGTTGTAAAATATTAAAATCGACAGGTTAAACAGGTAATTATAATAAAGCGATCTTCCGATTATACCCTGCAATCATTAGTCAAGCTCGATGAGACCGAGCAGAGGGCGCAACACCGCATCAAATACAACTGAGCTGTAACATATTACAGGCTAGCAATACAGGAAACCAGATTACGAGACATGAGCCAGGTCCTCACTTCCACCACTGATTGCGTAGGGAGGAAGCCTCACTTCTTTTATTAGTAAGGACTGCGAAGGCTTATTATGTAAGCCTTAGCAAAATAAACTTTAGCAAAAACTTCAATGTTATAGACGACAAACTTTTAAATTCTATAGTTTTTCCCAGAATTGACATAGAACAATGAAACCAGTGGTCATCGTGGCTGAGTTGTGAGAGAGCTCAGCCTGGTTGCTGGAGGTGTGCGGATCTGGTCGAACCCCTGGAAAGGGGACCTTGGCAAAGTCTCCGCCAGGACTGCCGGCCTGGGTAATGTGAGAGTCTACCATGCTCCTTCAGCGGCTATGGGAACTATTCTGGCCAATTCTGGACAATCTTTCGGTCCCTACGATGATCGGAGGTTTCCCGGATCGAATCCCAGGGTTGGCACCTCCTTTTACCAGACATTTCTTCTTCTCTAAAAGTCTGGTAATGTTCAAAATTGAGCCAGGTCAGCCATACATACAAGCATTAAGTTGCTTCGGCCGACTTAAAAGCTCAAAGAAATTAATAAAAAAAAAATTGGGGTCATACCATAACTATTTCAATGTATTAAAATTGTAATGGCAACCATTGAACTGTGTGACCTCAGCAACTCGGCCAGTATTGTTGGGACTCTTTGCTGTCACCTATTTTGAACGAACCAATGAACCGATTTTCAAGTTTTATAGTTTAAAATGGAGGTGTGAACAAGGCCTAAGGCCTTTTTAATGCTATTTTAACGTGACTACGATTTCCTTGTTGTTATTGTTCTTCTTCTTGTTGGGGGAAATTTTGCTGTCACCTAGATATCGAAACAATGAACCGATTTTAAATTTTTTTAGCTTAAAATGGAGGTTTTAAAAAGAACTCGGGCCTTTTGAACGCTATTTTATCGTTACTGATTTATCTCAAAAAGCGTTCATCTCAATTATCGCAATAATCGAGATTATCTTATACCAAAATTCTAGTTATTTAATTTGTCTGAAATACCTCCAAGAAAAAAGAAAACAGATATTAGTATTAAAAAAATCACTAAAGCGTATAAAATACGGATGTAAGCCTTAAAAAAACTTAATGCTTTAAAGAAACAGAAAGGCATGAAAGCCATTAGTATCGCATTAAGATGTGTGAAAGAAGCTCCAGCTTGTTTTTTGGGATGCTGCAGGTTTATTTTACACGTATTTGTGCGACGCTGACGACTTACATGTCTTTTTCTTGCATCTGTTCCTTCAGGGCATTAAGTTTCTTTAAAGGCTTACATCCGTACTTTATACACTTTTTTTTTTTTTACTACGAGGTACTTTTTAGTTTACTGTATTTTAAGTTGCTAACGGATTGTTTTCCCTGTAACCTAGTTTCCTATAATTTCTAGCCTTTAGCATGTTACAGTTCAGTTGTATTTAGCATAGTGCTATGAATTTGGCTTAACTGTTATTTGCTTGGCAACGGACTGTAGTGTAATCCGAAATGTCGTTTAACTGTATTTATTTTTGCACGTTGTTGGATTTCGTTTTTTTTTTTTTTTTTTACATTCACGTTTCGCTGCTTTTTTCGCATTATTTCTTTAATTATTTGCATTAATTAACAACCAGGAACAGCATTTGCAGAGTGCAAAGAGACGAGAACAGGGCAATGAAAGTAAGCCACCTAAGTAAATGTACGCACAAAATCAAAATAGGCGAAACAAGAAAAGCCATGTAATCATAAAACGGGTTAGTTAATAGCCCAGGTGTTTTATCCGGGACCGGGTTGAGGAGATAGGGAAGAAATTGACCTTACCAGTGGAAGGTTTAGTAAGCCTAACAAAATAAGCCTTAGCAAAAACTTCAATGTTGTAGACGTCAAACCTCTAAACACGGGGGGGGGGGGGGGGGTTCTTCCAAATCGGCGGGTCGGGGGTGGAGGGACCGAGAGAGGGAAATTGGGGCTCAAGTCAGCGTTTTTTTTTAAGCTGTAAATAACCGAATTGCATGCAAGACTGACGTTTTCACTATCCATTTTTTTGGGCGTGTGCCACATTCTGTCTGTCAGTTTACGAATGCCAAGAAGATATCTTACTGAGCAAAGCGAGACGACGCCAACGGAGCGAGCAGAGCAAGCGATGTGGCTAGTTAATTAATAACCGGGAACAGCATTTTTGTTATCTTAAAATAGGTCGTGAATATTCGGCTAACGTATAGATTAGTGCAAATAATGCCTTATTCACTGCGGAGTTCGTATTTGTAGCCAGTCGTTGAACTAGCCGTAAGGGGCACTGGGTATATAGGGGAGGTAAAAACATTAGCGTAGTTTGTCAAGTGAATGCTGTGAGAGCGGATTCTTGGACCTAAAAATGCTTTTTTTTTTTATTTTGTTGGCAGCTGCTGCAATTTTTAGCAAAGAAATAATTTTTTTCTTCCGATTTACAACCTTAATGTATGTTTCTAAGCATAAGGGATTGAACTATATCAACGTTTTTACACCTAAGAAATCGTTGAATAAAGACGCCACGATTTTTTTTATCTTCAGTGCTCCTTGCAGCTAGCTCAACGACTGGTTTCAGGTGCGAGCTCGGTAGCTTTTATGGAGTCAAAGGATCAAAGGAGTCAAATGAACTACATAAAAAATAAATAAAATAAAATAAAACCAAAAAACTGGTATTAAAGAGACCTAACGCGCGTGCTGTTAGGTGTGATTTTATGTGCGTTTCATTTGTTCAAAAGTTCATACATCCAAGAAAAATTGCACAAACGAACATTCTTAACATCATCGCGAAATTTTTTATGGCTTTTTGGCATCTTTTGCGAATAAGCGTTGTTTGGCAAAGACAAAATGTCTAAACGACTTGAGCGATTTGTAACGTCAACGTTTTCAACAGCGCCTGACGTCTCGCAATTAGAATTAATCCAATTTATGTCTATTCTTCGCTAAGTCGTTTCTGTAGGATTAGCTCTTTAACGGAGCAGAGGTTTAGCTAATTAATCCTTAAAGCAAATCCTACGTTATATGTCAGCGGCTTTTCACGTCCAGTCTTTATTTCGTCTATTTTTGCGTGCAAACAGCGCGCGCGACGTGCTGGTTGACAACAAATAGGTAGCATTACTCACAACCAACAAACGGTTGGAGTACGTGGCCTTACACAGCCTGACCTCAGAGCGAGCTTACACAACGGGAGTTGTTCTCGCTCATTAGCGTTTACTTGGTTAATACTAAATCTGTTGGCTGCTTCTCGCCTTTACCGGAACACGCGGCTCTCGAGTTGTCTATACGTAGTAACCATGACATCAACGCGGACGCAGATCTTCTCCTCGTGCCTCGCGACACGAAATACGAGCACGCGGCATGGCAGAGTCGATTTACAACAACAATAAAACCGTTTTTACTGCAGTACAAGACGGCGGACTGATTTCTGAATGCTATCATTAGATGGTTTGTTTTAACAGTAATCAGACGACGGTAAAATAAATAGCTGCTTGCAGCGAGAAGTCAAAATCCAACTTGGCGTGCATTTCGGGGGTTATCGAATCGAAAACAAACCTTCGAATGCTGGTATTCAGAAATCAGTCCATCGTTTTATACTGCCGTAAAATTTGTTTTCTTTTTTGTCAAAAATCAACGCTGTCATACCGCATGATCGTACGTCGTGTCGCGAGGCATGAGAAGAAGATCTGCGTCCACGTCGTTGCCATGGTTACTACGTATAGACAACTCGAAAGCCGGTTGCTCCAGTAAAGGCGGGACGCAGCCAGCGATTTAGCATTGGCCAAGTAAGGGCGTGTTTATGCGAAGACTCGCCGTTACATTCATGCAGCTACAATTTAATTGCGATTACCAAGGTGTCGTTGCCATGGTATCAACAGCTACCAGCGATCGCGTCACTTTCGTTTTTTAAAATTTCAGCCGAGTTTGTCGATTCAAGGCCAGCTGTGGTAAAGCTAAGGGAGTCTTTCTGGGGAAAATATTTGAGCTTTCTCGTGTGGCTTGCAAAGCGACGTCATCACGAGTTAACGCTGAAGTGGCTAACGCGGGGGTATAGCAATGGACTGACTATGGAAATAATTCAGTTTCGAGAATAATGGATGCAAATATAATTTCGAAAGCTAATCACTTCGCATTCTCAATCGAAGAAAGGAAATAGCCGAATTTATGTTCTTTTCACTGCTATAGGTTATCTCAAAACGAAGAGGGACGATTTGGTTGGGAAATTCATACGGCGTATCTCCAGAGGCCCAGATCGTCCTTAACGCACGGCGGGGGGACGAGGCCGTGGTTGATCCCGGGATCTTTTAGCAAGAAGATCAGTTGTGATCTTCATCCGGCAACCCTGAACCCACAATCCCAAGTTTGACGGACGACTTGGAAGAATTTTGACGCAATCATATAACATGTTTTGCTGAGCTCCATCATACAAAAACCCCATAAGAGTAAAGCGATTCATCAAGCTTTCGCCATAGAAAGTAGTAATATCAAAGCCAAAATGGCTATCACCAAGTTTGTGGTCCGAACCATGATCACTCAAGCTTAACTGACAATCACCGAGGATAAGGGCACGTTAACGCAGCGACTCGCCTCTGCATTCTCGCAGCTAGAACTCAGTCGTGAAGGCAAAGGTGACATTGCCATGGTAACAACGCTAAACGGATTAGCTAAATCCGACATCGTTTGAGTAAATACTTGCAGCCTTATAATCCGTGCCAATAACATAAAGAATTTTTCAGGACGAAACAATTTTCCCAAACACTTCTGAAATCACGTCATTTGCTGTTTTCGTTGCGAGGCGGCCGACATAAAGCCTCCGTCATGTTGGAATTTGAGGTGGTTTCTAGCTTCTAGCTGCGAGAATGCAAAAGCGAGTCGTTGCGTAAAGGTGCCCTAAGATTGAGTGATCAGGGTTTGGGGTGGAAAACTTGGCGTCAGCCATTTTGGCTCTGACATCACTACTTTCTACGGCGAAAACTTTATGGGTTGTTTCATGGGTTTGCTTCAGTGAATGTACAGATTGTGAGTTCCTTATGAAAACACAATTGTAAATCGAATCTGGAAGAGCCTAAAGAAGATCGTAACTTCGGTCGCATTAATGGCCGCCGATTAAAACGTAGCACGTGGGTCCAATAAAGAGACACGGTGTTAGTTTATTACACTCCAAAGCATTTCATGTGATACATTGGCAACGAAATTACAAGAGTGGAAATCTGTGTTGCAAAGTAAACTCGTGTGCAACACAGAACCATCGAGGAAAATAATTAAGATGTCAATAGGTGGCAAGAAAATCTGCATGAAGTAAAAAAAAAAAAAAAAAAAACAGTAAATTAAAACACATACAAAAAAGAAAGCCAAATTATATATCTCTGCACAAGTCGAACATTCTATAGATACTAAAGCAATAAGGGTATTAAACATTAATAATGAACAAAAATTCAAGGTCAGCAAGCCCAACACTCCATTCACGTACCTTCGATTTGAAACAATGAGCTGACCGGATGGTTTTAAGTGATATACTGAGTATACTTAGCAGTTGAGCTGAATTCCCACGACTGTATCTCTCGTCTTCCTGGTATCTGGATGTCAGCTGCTATCCTAGCCATAACCATACCGCCAGAGACGAGAAATTCCTAGGATCTATTACATGTTGCAGTCGACATGAGCACGAGGCATCACAGGGCCCTTCTATTCCCAGAAATGCCCTGGCTAAGGTCAGGCTTGAACCGGGGACCTCTAACACACAACATAGTCGTACTAACCAGATTGCCACCTTGCCCCCTGTCTTACTGGTCTTAACCCTAAAATAGCAGTGAACATGTCAATCCCAGAAACATCCCATCCCAGAAACATTTTTTTATGTCCCTATGTACCTTGGTCAGTTTCTATTAAAAAAAAACAGAAAGTGCACAAAATAATGAATTTCGTACATTTATTTTGTGCCCTTCCTGGCTTATATTTAAAGAAATTATCTACCAGCGCTTGCGTGTTTTTTACACATGGGTCAGTGGCGGGATTCGCACCGTCGTTCAGTTGCTTTGGACGCTAGGGCTCTGATAGGACTGTGACAGTTCAGCTGCTGCTCAATTTGTTCCTTACAAAGCTCGCTGTACGCGTTGTGCCTGAGCGGTGCTGCCCTTCTAGGGATAACTGACCAAGAATTAAAAAGGGTAAAAAGCCAAATTGTCTCGAGAAGATTTAAAGAAATACGGCTGCAAACTTATTTATGTTGCCTTTTGGACTTAAATGTCAGACTGCCTGAGCAGGAAATTTTTTATTTATTTTTTTAAATTTTACAAAACATTTCCAAGGACACTACGAAGCATAGAAAGAGCTTGTGTGTATAGTTGGCATGTTTTAACACAGAACATTCTTACATAAACATTAAACACAAAAAAAATATTAATTCATGAACCCACGACCTTAGAAACCAAAGGCTGAGGTCCTACCGCTGAGCCACAGTGACACGGCCACTGTCAGTATGGCTCAGCGGTAGGACCTCGGCCTTTGGTTTCAAAGAGCCTGGGTTCAATTCTCCGCTCAAGCAGTCAGACATCTTAGTCCAAAAAGCGGCGTAAATAGGTTTGCATCCGTATTTATTTGACCAAAAATTGCCGTGGCACAAACGTCTATTAAAAACAATCAGAAATGCGACACTCGTCGTCTTAAAATCACCCCCACAAAGTTTGTGGACTGGGTTTGAGTAGCGCTAGCTACATTTGACCCGACAATCAATCACGACCATTGCGTTAGCGACAATAATTCCTAGATCTACACTTCCAGGGTCTTGAGAATTCGACGTCGTTTCTTCTATTTCCGCTCACTGCTAAGATGATTTCTATGTTAGGAGGGGGGAAATCGAGGGCTGAGACTTGGGAGTATTAGGGAGGGAAGGGGGGGGGGGGGATAGGAAAGAAATAGGAAGGAGGAATCAATGCAGAAACAGAGAGGATTCAGGAAGGAGGGGGGGGG
>JAHWFP010044649.1:24427-54791 GCA_023313725.1 Lithobius niger | reverse complement strand
ATTAAGTCTTGTTTTAACATATCGATCAGTACGTCGAATTACAGCAAGCCACCTTAGTTTTCCAGTGTGCTGGCCAATTCCCCTGCCCTATTTCACCCTCCCCTCTCTTCGCTAGCACGTGCTGCGCCCCCATTGGCCACTGTCAACAAGCAGCAGTTATTAAAGAGCCCGGTTGTAAAGGGCGGTGGAGGGCCTCGGTCCATTAATTAATGCGGATCTCGACCGACGTGAGGTCATTTGAGAAGGGCACAAATGAGGTGGCGCCACCATCAACACCGTTAGCCTTACCCAATCTACTAGAATGAACAACCTCACACACGCGAATGTAAGGACCGGACCCACCCCCCCAAGCGAAGTAATATATCCTTGCAGCCCGCTATAATGGTGTGACGACGGCTGCAGCATGTTGTGGGCGTGCGGCAGACAAGTTGGTTTCTGTTCCCGAGGCCCATTTTTCTTGAACGTTGCCTAAAAACGCTCTTTTACCGAGTCTGGGATTTGTTTCTCGTTATTAGCCCGCAATGAGAGGTGGCCTGACCCTGAATGCGGAGCACAGCGCCACTGTTGTAAAGTGTGCGAAAACTTACGGGAAGTTTTTGAAGTTATGCCGGCGGGCAGCTGAGTTTGACGATTGCAGCACTGCCAGCGTTGGGAGTATTACGCTTAACGACACGTGTTAATATAGTAGAGAGATTACGACGGCACCGAGCCAAAGGTGGAGAGGGGGGGGGGGGATGAGGCCAAGGGTAATTCGGTGGTGGACTCCCGTTTCGCCAAATGCCGTTTTGCCAAAAAGAAAGCAGATTTGCTGCTTTTGTCTCAGGGGCCAATGCCGTTTCGCCAAGTCCCGTTTCGCCAAAAGGAATTTGACAAAATTTTACGTGCACGAAATTTAATACCTTATTTCTATGCAATGGGGCTTGAAAGGCAACCATTTAACAAATACAATCACCGGTAGAATAAGATTAATTGATTTATTAGCTTTTTGAAAACTGGCAATACAGACGGAAAAACGTGTGCTTTAGATATTGTTTAGAATGCTTGGTCGTCACTACGTTAATGCCAAGGTTCTCTTTTAAGAATAGTTAGTTAAACACATGATGGTTACCCTTTCCCAAACGGGAATTCCCGTTTTGCAGAATTCCGTTTCGCAAGGTAGACTCAAAATATTCTTCAAAAATGTAACATTGCAGAAGTTAAAGAGGCATGCCTAATTGGAAGTAATTTATGATTAGTTGCGGGTTCTGATGTTATATGTTTAGCCGCAGCGAGCGCGGAAGCGCGAGCGAGACACGTAATTTGAAACAAATTATTCTGCAAAACGGGATTCTGCAAAACGGGTGTTTGTCTATAAATGTCTGACCATTATCGTGTTATAAATGTTCGTGTTAAAATGTTTTAAATGTTTCGTGTGCCTACAATTTCGTGAACGGCATTTGACGAAATAGGACTTGGCGAAACGGGACGTAACCGACACGGTGACCCCTCCCCTCCCTCCACCCTCCCCTCTTTCTTTATGGGACGAATTATGCCGCTTTGGAACTCTCTTCCAATCACGTTTAGAGTTTGGATCGTGAGGTTGTTGGGTCGGGGGGGGGGGGGAGTCTTCGGTTCAGCCTTTGGCTTGGTAGCGTCGTTGTCTGTGCTACGCTATGCCTCTGCAATTTGCCGCTTAGGCTTGCGAGATGCACCCATTTCAAAATTGTCGCATATGGTCAAATATAGGACTTCAATTCAGGTGAACGATGCGAGTTACTACAACTTCTGCTAACCAAGGATTGACACTATTAAGCAAACGTCTGGCTGACATTTTGAAAATGTATTAGTTTACGTTGCGATTGGCGAAAAGGGCAGTAATGAAATATCCGTTTTAAAATGTGGCGTCTAGGAGATTTTCTGTTGAATAATTGTTAACTTTATTTACTGCGTCCCGCAGTATATGATCCTTTGCGCGCTCACAATAATCATGATGTTCCTCAGTGTGTGTGCATGTACAATTTCCTAATAATTACCATGAGATCAAAAATCTAAAAGACTAATGTGGCAAAAATTAAAATTAATTATTCCAATAGATCGCCGAAGCAAAATTATAAGACACTAGGTTAAAAAATTATAAATTGCCATGTTAAAATACGAGAATCATTCCGCTGTGTTACGACACAATCTTTAACTTGATGCTGTTTCGTGTACTATTCCCAAAGCCAACCGAGACAGCAGCTACGTTCCTGCTCGGATGGCGATCTGCGCGTGGCTGTGATAAGGCAGGCCGGGTGTCCCTTTAATCACAGCTGGGCAAAATCTAACTTTATAACAATGGTAGTCTTTTGTGTGAACGTTACGATAGTCATGTCTGTTACGTCTGTCATTCAGCGACCACGGTTTCAGTTAAAATGTAAAACGGTTTGTTATATATTTCCGGATAAAAGCAAAGGTTTGCACCAATTTTTCCAATACATATTCGTTTTTAGGGTTTTAAGATTTACGGCATAGACAATTAAGTGCATCACTTTTTTGTGTGTGGTTTTTACTTCTGCATTCGCATCGGAAAAGGCGACAATACTCCCTTAGAAATATGGTCCGGCAGTATTCCATGAAGGTGTTCAGTATTTAGCAGAATTCTACATTTAATGACACTAGGCACTTGTTTTGTTATTAATAACTAAGTTATTTGTGTTCCGTAAAAAGAGGTGAGCATCGAACGAAATTCACCCACATACAGTTAAAAACTAAAAATATTTTTCGTGGTGGTGGAAGAAGGTGTGCCAATGTTTCGAGGGCAGCGCAGACTTTCGACAATTTAAGCTCTAATGCCACAAAATTTGTTTTTAACCACACAATAGTCGTGAACCGTGTAATAACTATGAATTTTTGTGATTTATTAATGGGGAAACAGTAACTGATATTTTGGTAGCTTTCAGTTGGCTGGCAGCATGTCTGCAGTCATCTCACCACATTCATCTCTCTCGTTAAAGCAACATACCGCCTGCCTTATAGCCTTCCGCCTGCCTTATAACAGCTACGCGTCGATCGCATCCGCGCATTTATCATAGTCAAGGTCACCTGAGACAGTAGCTTCGTTCCTCGCAGCGAAAAACGTAACTACTACTCAGTTGGCATTGCGCCTAATAGACAAGCCAGCGAGCACACATTAATTGTGTCGTCACAAACCGGAATGATTCTCGTATTTTAAAATCACAATTTATAATTTTCTTGGCTAGTATCTTATAATTTTGCTTCGGCGATCTATTGGAATAATTAATTTAAATTTTTACCACATTAGTCTTATAGATTTTTCATCTCATGGTAATTAATAGAAAATTAGTACATGTACACACAGAGATGAAACGTCATGATTAGTGTAAGCGTGCAATGCATCATATACTGCGGGATAAATAAAGTTAACAATTATTCAACAGAAAATCTCCTAGACGCCACATTTTAAAAGGGATTTTTAGCAAGGGATTAACTAACGGTGAGGAAATAGACCTTTGGGGCCGTACTTTATGTGGAGGTTCGAGAAAAATGGTGCTGGGTGGTATATCCCTTTAAATAGGAAGCAACTGACAGGCAGCAGATTGATGGCTGAGTGTAAGATGCCTGCAGATGCAATGACCGCTAGTCAGCTGAAAGGTAGTAAACATGTATTTATTTTTTCAAGATTTGGAATGCTGAATTTAACAAAAATAATTATTTTGTGCGTTGTAGAGTACACGCATATAAAAACGCGTGACCGGTAACTCCCTCAAGGACATATAATCAGTACGGAATATTTATTTTCGGCCATATTGTTTAAGTCTTGGTCACATAAATACAAGACAATGATGGAATGGCACTGGAAACATGAAAAAACGTTAAAATACAAGGTTTAATGGCCACACTTACAATAAAATTATGAAAAATGTTTAAAAACAGGGTGCTGGTTTCACAATTGGCTAATCAGTTGGAGCCCTGTTGGATAAGACGACCACCGTTCCCCACCCTTAAGATATAGATTTGGGGGTTTGTTTATCATTTTTGTAAGTCTATAATGACGTAGCCGTCGACGCGCTATAAACCTCAATTGGCCCCCCCCCCCCCCTTCCCTTTCATATTTATTCATAGGTTAAGGCTTAAAACCATTTTTCTCATCTCTACGATAAAAAAAAATAGTGAATGTGTTCACAATACGATTTTTGTTCACAGTAATGGTGGATGCTTCCATCTGCAAACGAATCTTTTTCAAAAGTTTTGTGTATAGTATACTAGTTTTGAACACGTCTGTGATGTGATGGGTATAACCCACATGTTTGGTAAGTGCGTGGGTTTTGTCTGCGGTGGCTATGTTGTGGGACTACCTTCCTTTTTTTTTTATCCGTTTTGTCTAATTTTATTGTAAGTATGGACCATTAAATCCTAGTATTTTAACATTCTTCATGTTTCTAGTATCATTGAATTTATTCTATCATTGTCTTGTTGTAATTAGGTGACGAAGGACTAAAACATTTAGCTGAAAATTAAAATTCCTTCTGACTTCGTGTCTTTGTAGGGGGTTGGCGTTCAGGAGGCTTTTTTTTATTTCCATATCCTGAATTTCAATGTTATTGACAAGATCCAACAGTGTGTTAAACTAGCCGATATTATTTAACTGTTATTATCGACTAGGCTATGGCTGTGTCAATACTAGTTTTATGTTGATGAAAAAAACAAATTTACACCATTTCTGTGTGATTCTGGCACGTTTTCCGACACCCCGTTGGACAACAAAAAAAATAATAATTTCGACGTACAATAAAAAAAAATTTTAAAAATCCACGCAATGGGGTGTGAAGACTTATTCGCATTTTTTCTTCAAACTGTTTCGTGTCGCTGGAATTCTCTTTCGCTTTCGAATAATCCTCATGTGCAGCGTCATTCTTTAAGCTTTACTTTAATCCGAGGTGGCTGACTCATTCTCGATTGGTACGGTTCGATGATTAATTACCCTTCCAATACTCGACTCTTGTAACCCCCCCTAGGCTATAGACGGACGCGACCCATCCCTACCCCCACTTCCCTTCCCGGCTCCATTTTCCTTCCCGTTTCCCTATTTCCGGTTCCGTTCCCCATATCCCCGCAGGATCGCGCTGTAGAACGTTAGTCATCACTAAATCTCGTCAGACAATTGTTCCTAAAGTAAAATATTCGATCGTGTAATGGTATTGCCAAGAGGATGATGGTTTTTAAGACACTTTGGAACAGGATGAACCGTCTGTATTTTTTTTCGTAAAGAGTTCAGATAGGCGGGCCAAATCTCGTTACGAAACTTCGTTACTTAGCACCCGCTAGTGGTGATGATATATAAATTGACTTTATTGCGGATCTATTGTCGTTGTAGTTAGGTTAAGTCAGGTTGGGTTAGGATAGGTTAGGTGACTTCAGTCGGATTAAACGGTTTTTTTTTCTGTACGCTGCTGGGCTGCACGGAGAGCTATGTAGCGAGTTTTGCTGAACTGTTTACGAAAAAAATTATGCGAATCGCCTCTGTAAATAAAGTTAGAAATGACTAGTTCAACCAGTCACACCAGAAATGGCCAGAATTCCATTTCAATGGGTTTGAGTCAATCAGCTGGACATCAAGTAAACAGCAAGCCAAGTCAATTCCATTTCTACCTAAATACTGCTACAAGCAATTTAATTTAATTTAATCAAAATTTTAAGATATCGCCGAAAATTTAGACGTTTTGGGTAAATTTTGGGGCTGACATTTGGGTGAATTGACTTGGATTTTGTTGAACTGGCCTGAATTGGAGTTATTGTGCCTGCAATTCAGGTTGAATTATATCAGGAAGAAACAACGAATTTTAAGTCAAATAAAAAATAAAATAAAATCTAGGCACTCCCAATCCAATGGATGGCTTTGCCAAGTCACGTGAATCTGCGTGCATCATGTGTTGAATTGATGGTCATCAAGTCAGTCAATTCATACCAAGTCTGTTGATAATTTCAGCAAATACCCATACCAAGTCAAGTCCAGATCAAGTCCTGCGGAATTGAAGGTTAAGAAAATCAATTCCATCAGTTCATAACCTGGAATTGCCCAACATTGAATCAATTCCACCTAGTCCGCAAAAGTAGAATTGAGTCAATTAATTCCAAGTACGGAATTGACTTGCGCCCATCAGTGAGTCGCACATAACGGTCAGCAGGGATTCAATTTGCGAGATCGTCACTATTGCGATATTGCGTGTGGTTTAGTATCTCGGAATAAACTCTAAACTACGCTTTCTTTTTTTTCACGGAAAGGGTTGTTCAACCCTGAAACTCCCTCCCTCAATCTGTTGTTTGCGCTCCTTGAATCAACGCTTTCAAATCACGCCATGACGCTCTAGTTGCATAACTTCGGTTTTTTTTTTGGGGGGGGGGGGGGGGTGCTTCGAGCACCGTCAAGCTCTATTCTAATTCTATTTCTATTGTCATTGTAAACATGTGTTTATCGCTGAAGACGTGAATCCCGTCTGTGTGCGCACGCTGGCTAATAAACACTGATCTTAGTTTGCTTCGCGAACTCAGTTAGCGAACCCAGCATCGTTTAAACAATTAATTTTCGCTGGCTACGTCGCTGAAGACGTGTACCGCGTCTGTGTATTTTTACGGGTTTTGAAATATTTAACCGAGTTTTCACTAATCCTTTAATTTTAATCGTCCAGCGGTTTATGCATCGTTTAAACAATTATTCGTTACGGGCGCTTTTCGGGATCAGGGCTTATAAGGTGTAGATTATTATATCCACCAAAAACCAACACTGCTGTAAAAAACCGCCAAGTTTCCAAAAAGAATCGGCCTTTGAAGGAAGTGATACCATTCAACCAAGGAAAGGCCGCCAAGGTTAATCCTATTAGCCAAGTTGATCGCAACGACTAATAGTTCGAAAGTTAAATGAGAACAGAACATTGCTACTCGCTGTAGCAATCTTCAAGTTTTCATTTAACGTCCAAAGTATTATTCGGTGCGATCAACTTGGCTAATAGCATTAACCTTGGCGGCCTTTCCCTGGGTGAATGATATCGCTACCTTCAAAGCCCGATCCTTTTTTGGAAACTTGGCGGCTTTTTACACCAGTCTTGGTTTTGGGTGGATATCACGATTTTCATAGGACTGTGAAAGTACAAAAGGTTTACGCATCGTTTAAACAATTATTTGTTACGGGCGCTTTTCTTGATCAGGGCTTATAAGATGTAGATTATGATCATTGGAATCGTTAGACCCCTTGCTACATCATGGTCCTGAAGGATTGAGTGTACCTTATTTAGCACCACTGAAAACCAGACTTCAGTACCCCACTGACAGTATTGCTGTTGTGATATTTAGGTTATTTGAATTACGTCGAATTTAACGAGTTAACAGATTTGTAAGCGTACAACTGGATGGCACGGGGAGCTATGTAGTGAGATCTGGTTTTCAGCGGTGCTACCTAAGGTCGACGAAGGAGTGGAATTGATTTTAAAAAATGAGATTTATTTTGTGTTTTTTATTTAGGGGGATGGGGAAAATGAAGTGGGACAGAACAAAAATATCTTTTCATGACGTCATTTGAGATTGTTTTTATTGTTACTGGATTAATGGCATTATGGCGTAGGCACGGCAGGCGCCAAATTTGCGTTATCTTAACTGGAATTAAGGGGTTGTAGGGGTTGTAGCTTGCCGCCTCCCTTCCCTAATGTGGGTCCAGATTTGGACTATTTTGTTCCTTCCTTTAACTACTCGGCTCTAGTATACTAAACTCGGTGCGTACGATACATATCATGTAAAAGGGCCTGTAGGGACGTGGTCAGGGGCTTGGTGACGACTAGAGTGCCACATAGGATCGTGGCGATCATGATTACATGAAACCCGTAGGGACTAGCTGTACAGTTCGGTTAAGCATCATTGCCTCTTCGTCGTCCACCTACTATTGACGTTTGCCCAAACCCCTTCATCTGATTCGCCAAGACAGAAGGGTTAATAGGAAGGTTTGGTTGAGACCAACCCATTGGGTCCCAGGGGTCAGTAAGCCGTTGCACCGCTTAAACGAAATTGCAGAAGCCAATAAAGCTTGACAGGGTTTGTTATGGAGTCGGATTGTTGACCGTGGCTGTCCGTTGTTAGCGGCTTGCCGTCGTCAGGTTGGTGCAGTGTAAGTTTGGTGCTCTGAACGTTTTCGGTGTTTGGCCGCACACGATCTGTAGAACTGTAAGGCTTACGGGCTGTTGTCGCTTTTCCATTCGAACGGGTAGATTTGTGTAGAGTTTAAAGGGTGTAGATTTTCGAACGGGTAGGTTTTGGAGTGTTTACTCGACTTGGAATTCTTAGCCATATCTTGTATCGCTTGATGACGAAGCGTGGATTGGTTCGAAACGTCGCAAATTGCGTATTTTGTGTGCAGTCTACTGGCTCTCCATTTTTTATAAAGACACACGCTAGTGTGTGTCGCGCCAAGTTAGGCAACAAACATAACATCAGTTCAATTGTCGAGGACGTAAACCATTGTAGTGCGACGCCATAGCGTCAGTGTCTACTATTCTGAAGCATAGTTGAGCACATTTTAGGTAGTTAAGGACAAATAATAATGCGGCACACAAGCTTACATTGTGGTATAATGGCGAGCAATGGCCCACCTGACAAAAATTATTTAGTGTAGGAATGCCAGCTAAGTGGCTTTCAATGCAAAATTTGACCTACGATAACGTTACAAATGTGTTACTAGTTACCGAAAGTAACAATGTTCTAGTTCTTCGAACTATTAGTCGGTGCGATTAATTTGGTGAATGTTTTGTGTGCTGATATCACTCCTTTGAAGGGCCGAACCATTCGGAACTTGGCGGCCCCTATTACCAGTTTTGGTTTTTGATATGATCGGTATATCTCGTAGTGCTTATTCTAATTTTATTGGTTTATACAACATCGGCCAATGAAAATTAAAAAGGGATTGATTGGTTAACCATTCCAGTCGGTCTACTAATTGTTGACTATGTTCAGCATTGATAGCCCCAATGGGGATTACCGCTCCTTAAAGGGGGATTGCCACGATCTATAGCAATTTGTCGATATCTAGTTCTGTCTAGCCCTACTTTCAACAGGCGAAGGAACGTACAAATAATTTTTTTTTACACAACGAAAAGCCACGTGCCTCCTTAATTACTGAGTGTAAAGTTGGTGCCGCCACGAGCACCAGGACGCAAGCGGTAAAGTTAAGCCTAACGACTTCACGGGCGCTTTTTTCTATATATCGACCTTTTGAAACGCAGATATTGAACCGTGACAGTGACAGTGATATCGTTAACCTTAGCCGCTTGCTCCCTGGTGCACGTGGACGCACCAACTTTATTTGTGCCCTTAAATTCATCACCCACTGCAACATTATTGCATACCAGGCTTACCGCCGTGCTGCAATTGTGCAGCGATTCATCGTATCGGGGAATTTGAACCCCAAACTTTGGGATTTTAAAGTTTTTGTCCGTCCACTTGTTGAGTATGCGAGCCCGATTTGGTCACCTAGTCTCTTGAAAGACATCGACCAAATCGAGTCTGTACGGAGGCGTTATAAAGACACTACCCGGTTTGAATGAACTATCTATCCTATTGGCAACGCCTAAGGATACTTGAACTTGTCTCACTTGAGCTGAGAAGACTGACAGTTGATTTGATCCTGACATTTAAGATTGTTCTCGGCTTGCCACGCCTTGGTTTACCACTGTTTGAATTCAGCAGCTATATGCATACCAGGGGCAACTGCCTCAAGCTTGTGATCCCTAAATTTAAGCTTAATTGTAGAAAGTCTTTCTTTACCCTCAGGGTGGCGCCCGTTTGGAATTTACTTAGCGACAGCATTGTCTCCGGTTCCTCAGTGAGCGTGTTTACGAGGCTGCTCAAGCCTTTTTGTTGAGACTGAACGCTGACCTTGATTAATTGTTGGTTGGAATTTTGTGACTAGCGTGTGTTTTTTTTCGCTAAGTATGTTTTTATGTATTTCCGTATTGTTTTGGGGCCTTTTTCTGGAACTGTACTTTTTTTTTTAATTCCTTGCGGTAGGGATCGAGTTGGTGGGTGTCAATTTGGTATCCTTCCCTCTCGCTTTGCGCCTTGTTGCAATAAAGTGTCTTATTATTATTAAGTCTTCCAGTATTTTTGTAATCCGTGAAGCTAAATACAGGCCTCCATTTTTACTGCGATTTTTAAAAAGCGTGCTGTTCGGTTATCACCCCCGAAGAACCAATAATTTGTGTCACTGCACACGCACTGACGATAATAAATTCCACCCCTTTTAATAAGAGTCAAGTCTGAAAGTTTGGGACACAGAAAGTTTGAACCAATTCGCACCCCATAAAAACCATTCGGTGCCCCTCTTCAGTACAGCTGGTGCGGGGGAGAAGAAAACAGGTCCATGTGTCGCCAAGTAGTTATTTTTCAATATGTCACCTCCGTTTAGGGGTTCGCGACAGTTCGTGAAAGTAATTCCTAATTGCTTATTATTCGCGGTGGTGCGGGTTCAGGGCTGATTCCCGAACGTGTGCGTTTTCATCATTTGGCGATGGCAAACGATTGAAATTGTTAAAAGCGTCAGCAACAATCAAGAAACACTATAACACTCTTAACCCAACGGCGTCAATTTATCAGTTAACGTGTATCTCCGCAAAGCCAAAGTAAGCTTGTTGAGGATTCAAGTTTTCGGCCTTGATATCAAACGCCAGTCTCTTTTGCCAAGTTAATCATACCGAGTAACAGTTCGAAGGTTAAACGGAAAACATTGGAAATTGCTCACAGCACGATTTTCAGGTATTTCATTTAATGTTTGACGTCTTAGTTGGTGCGATTAACTAGGCAAAAACGCTTGTCGCTTGATATCACAACTACAAACGGCAGAAAAGCTTAGCGGGAAACCTTAACAAGTTTAGTTTTGGCAAGATATCCATATTTTTGCTCCTAATTGATATGCTCCATTTTTTCTTAACAATTTCTAGATGAAAACCAGAAAATCCAGTTTTACGGTCCTTTTTTTTTTGGCCTTAGTTTATCTCACATTACTTAGCAATGAGAAAAGCAAATATTATTCATTCATGGCAACTCGGACCACTGCACTGTGACTGAAATTGGCGCTAATGACCTGGCTGTCGACGCGCCATTAAGCCTCATTCGCAGCCCCCTCCCCAATGCGTAATACTATTTGTTGGGCTGCGTATCACGTCTTAGTTTTCACTATTGTAATTGTTGCATTATCGGGTGCTCCGAAATAAACCAACCAAACCAACACGCTCTGCCCTTAAAACAGTATGGAGATCAATTGGTAACTTTGATTTCGCTTCCCCAAACCCCGAAACCAGCGAAAAGCCCGTTGCACGGTTAAAATATAGCTATCTGCAAAACTTCTGATTTATGCACAACATGAAAGAATTTATTTTTACAAAATTAGCTAGTCACTATAGCCAGTACTTAAGCAATGTCAATGTTATTCACACACTTTCTAAACAAGAAAACGTTAACTATGTCAGTAATAGTGACTTTTATGTTGCTAGGTGTTCCCAGTGCCACTCGATCAAACAACGTTTTAGCCTTTTCTTAATTTTTCCTTCGATGCCTGATATACTTAAAAATGCGAATAAATGAAAAAATCCTCTGGAAAAAAGTAAACAATGTTAAATAAAGATTAAAACCTAGAATGGAATGATCTAAATGTGGCAGCCAGTATCAATGTGTGGGATCGTTGGCTGCGTGGTTAAATACTGAGAATGAATGGGTTTATTGAACCTCAGCAAACAGTAGCCTACAAAAAAAAAAATAGGATGTACCCGTACCCCACATGAGGTATTGCTGAAGTGGGGTGTGTAGCTACCCTACAAAACAAGTAATTAAACCTAACGTAATACGTATATCAACTTACGCAAATAATGCATCATATGCCTAAATAATAAGACACAAAAAATACTAATCTTTCGAACTAACCGTATGAACGAATAAGCGTTGTTACTGCGTTATTTTTAAATTTTTAAATATGTTGATATTGTTTGGCATTTTAACGCATATTGTTTAAAAACAATGCACCTGTGTTTTCCACCCCCTCTAAGTTTTTTAACTGGTCATTTGTTTGTAACTTTTCAGCTGTTTTCTTTTATGTTGTTTGCCTAAATTAGGCTCCATTTACCAAAGTTTCGGCGCAAATAAACATTTATTCACGGGCCATTTCGTTCATATCACTCCTTCCTTCCTAAAAGTAGCCATGACGCCGTGGCGCACACCTCTAACCAGTTCATCCAGGTTGCGACCTCTTTTAACGGATTCTTGTACCAATATACACGCTCCCAATTTCGCAGTATAGTGGAAGTTATGGAGACAAACTATACCCGTAGTTTTCAATTTGCTCATGGTTTTGCTAGTTTTCGGTTAGCATTGAACCTTGCTGCGGAAGTGTGCTAAATCCATTTATTAGTTTTGAAATTCAGGAACTGCAATATGTCGATTCTTTATTTGTGGCAAGATCCCCTATTTACCTAAAGGTTGTTTGTTCGCCATGCCAATTTTCTTCTAAATAATTTACGATTTCGGCTGAAGAGGTGGGTGGCGGGGGGAAGAGGGAGGGGGGGGGGATCAATAAATTAAACAAAAAAACAAGGACATTGCTCCAGAACGTTTATTGACATTTATTGTGCGCAACGTTTACACTATTGCAAAGTATGGTTTGTTACCATGGTAACGATCCAACGTCAATGAGGAACTTGTCAAGCGTTGCATGTTGCACTGAACAAAATAGCAAAGCAGACCAATGATACGATGACAACACTGGAAGCCGTTTGCTGCGAATTGCGTAGTTAGACTTTTTTAATTTTTACTTGTATTTAATTTTTTTTTGTATGCTCAAGGGTCTAGATCAGTGACAGGCAGGTGCATCGTAAAAAAATGGTTGAAGCACAAGTTTTTCACTTTGAATGTGGGTCAGGAGAGGCACTTAATATCTTTGCAGTACTACGTTAACTCACTACTAGATGGCGGTACGTGTAATGAAGCGCTTTGCTCACAGAACGAAAGATACTTGGCAGGACAAGAAGGGCCAATACGCTTCTTTCAGGATTATAAAGTTACTTCCAGTTCAGGCCATAGGTGAACACTGGAAGCGGCCATGCTGAGGCTGGCATCGGAGACCAACTCCACGGTACGCAGCGGGCGCTATTAAAGGTACATCCCGCCTGCCTTATAACAGCCACGCGCAGATCGCCCACCGCGCAGGTTACCATCGCACCGTTTCGCGAGACACGGTGTAGTACTACAAGGTCAACTGAGAAAAATAGCTGCGCTCCTTGCATTCCTAAATTATGTTGTCGCAAACAGGAAACTTTTTTGTATTTTAACATCACACTTTATAACTTTTTAGGCTAGTATCTTATAATTTTCTACGGTGATCTACTGGCATAAATAATTTTAATTTTTACCGTATTAGTTTTTTAGATTTTTGATCTCATGGTAATTATGCTAGCAAACGATTAAAAATTAGCACAATGCACACAAACACAGATGGAACGTCATGGTTACTGTAAGCGCATAAAGGATCATATAATCGCAGAATGCTATTAAATTAGTTCCCAATATTCAACAGTAAATTTCGTAGACGCCACATTTAAACGGATTTTTAGCAAGGGATTGACTAACGGTAAGTAAATAGAACTTTGGCCTTTGGGGCCATACGTGATGAGGAGGATCGAGGAAAATGGCATTGGAAGGAATGTACCTTTAAGTAAAAACCACGGATTGCCACTTTGTAAAGGACACCAACAAAATTTTAAAAGTCTTTGTGGCTATTCTTGTTGCTCTTCTCGTTGTGGAGAAATTTTGCTTTCACCTAAATCGAACCAGGGAACTGATTTTCAACTTTTGTAGTTTAAACTTAGGTGTGAGCAAGACATAGGCCTATTGGACGCTCTTTTAATGTGACTGCAATATTCTTGTTGTTATTGTTCTTCTTGTTGGGGCAATTTTTTTTCTCACCGTTAGATCAATCAAATGAACCGATTCTCAAATTCCATAGTTTAAAACTTTGGTGTAAACACTGAACAAGGCCCTAGTATAACGTGACTACACTATGTTGTTGTTGTTCTTCTTCTTCTTCTTCTTGGGAAAATTTTTCTGTCACCTAGGGATTAAACAAATAAAAACGATTTTCAAATTTTGTAGCTTAAAAACGTAGGTATGAGAAGGCCTAGTGCCTTTTGAACGTTATTTTAATGGGACTACAATGTTCTTGATATTGTTCTTCTTATTGGAAAAATGTTGGTTTCACCTAGATATCGAACCAGTGAACCGATTTTCAACTTTTATAGCTTAAAACGTAGGCAATTACAAGACTTGCGCCTTTTGAACGCTAGTTTAAGGTGACTGGTTTATCTCAAAGAGCGTTCATCCCAATTATCTCTTAATGTGATTATGTCATATCAAAATTCTAGTTATTTAATTTTCCTGACGTATCTCCAAGGAAAAAATGACAGATGTTAGTATTAAAATAACGCTTAAGCGTGCAAAATACGGATGCAAGCCTTAAAAAAAACTTAGTACTCTAAAGCAGCAGATACTAGAAAAAGACAGAAGCCATCAGTGTCGTGCTGACACGAGTAAAAGAAAACCCCGCTTGCAATTCTTTTATAGTGTCCGCGGCCTATCTTGAGTTCGCCCCAGAACGAACACAGATAACAGATTGTATATTTTTGGTAGCAGAGTGCCTTGTTGATATCCAAGATGGTCCAAAACAATGGCGGCCGTTGATTAAAACCACTCCATCCAGGAAGACGTAGCCGATTGTAAAATACCTGCAGGACTCAAGATACGCTGCGCATACAATACACATATTAGTAAGACGCTGATGGCTTACGTGCTTTTTCTTCTTTCTGTTCTCATAGAGTGTTTTTTAAAGCTTACATCTGTGTTTTATACGCTTCGGTGTAACCATGGCAACGATGCAGACGCAAATCTTCTCCTCGTGCCTCGTGCCTCGTGACATGGCGTAAGATGCTTGCAACATTTGAGCGTTGATTTATGACAAAAAGAAAAGGTTTCGTCTGCAGACGACGGACTGTTTTTTGTATGCCGGCATTCGACGGTTTGTCTTCAATTCGATAGCCACGAAATGGACGCCATGTTGGATTTTGAATTCTTGCTGCGAGAAGCTATTTATTCTACCGACGTTTGATCATTGCTATAAGCTGCACTTTGAGGGAGAATAGCAAATTTTGGAAATAGCGTAAATGACAACAATCTTGTAGCAATGTTTAAAAATTACTGTAGCACTTTGTTCTGTATCCGTGTTGTTATTTATAATACATACAATTTGTTATCTATTACCGCATTCATTTAGTAGCAACGGGAAACTAATCATAAATAAGTAACGGTTGACTAGCAAATAGCATTCGCCGAGCGAGAATGACTTGTTGCGTAAACGCGCCCTAACGGTTGGCGACATAAGCTATAGTAAGTACTTCTCAGGTGCTGAAAGTTAATAACGACTGACTGAATTTTATTAATATTTAATGAAAAGTAGTTGATAATGGATGGATAATTTGTGACCGAGGTGATTTGTTAAATCTGTTGTTGTGTGAGAAGAGTGATTCCACTCCTTATTTATTTTCTTACTTGTTTATTTACCATATTTTTTTTTCTTTTTCTTTTAGGTAAGTCTGATTTTCTACACTTTGAATATACACAGTCTGGATAGTTTGGTAGAACGT
This sequence comes from Lithobius niger, assembly GCA_023313725.1. Taxonomy (NCBI): domain Eukaryota; kingdom Metazoa; phylum Arthropoda; class Chilopoda; order Lithobiomorpha; family Lithobiidae; genus Lithobius; species Lithobius niger. The sequence goes on along the minus strand of JAHWFP010044649.1, from coordinate 39,093 downwards.
TGAAAAATGTGCAAGTGTACGTCAAATGTAAGTACGTTTAAAGTTGAAATCTGTACCAACAGCAACATAAGCGAACCCCCATACTAGGCTTGCAGTGTCCATCGTAATATTATCGCATTTTCAATCACTCACTCTGGGTCGCAATTCCATGCGGCTAAATAAGGAACTACAGGTCTTAACTATTTTCTGGAATAATACTCGTTAAAAATACGCACCTGTCTGTTTTTTACCCAATAGACAGATGTAAAATATACCTCTCGCGCAACGATTAGTCGAGGCATGGTAGCAACTCTGTGGTCAACAATGTTCCACGACCATGAAGCAGAGAAGGAGGTGGCTTCTTTCAGCCAAGGTCGACTGAGATAGAAACCATGTGTCTCGTCTCCTGACTAAATGCCAGTTCATGTGCATGCCGGAAAGTTGACGCCTTTGAGCGCTGTTTTAGTAAACTAAGATTCTAACAATAATCGAAATCGAGCGAAATACTTGTAAATATGTACCAACACAACTATTAGCAGCACAAGGACTCATAAATTTACTCAACACCAAATCGCTCGGCAGATTTGCGGTTGGGACCACGTCCATTTCTTTACTCATGGGGAGAGAAGCAGTTTCGGGTGCGTGCTTCGTTTGAAAATATTCTCTTCAGCCATTCTGCTGTAATTTGGAAAGGAACATTTCTGATCGGTTCTGTTTTCCGCGAAACAGGTTATTATGAACCGGGCCCATTTGGCTTTCCGTCTTATTAATAACTGAGAAAGATGTTACAGGTTTTGCACTCAGATTTAACGCTTTTGCACGTCAATTTCAGACTTTTTGTGCTTGGGTTTAACACTTTTGTACTTCAATGTAACGTTAGTAGATTTCAAATTGATACTCTTGGCTTTGAATTTAACATACTTGCACTCAAATTTAACACTTACGCACTTGAAATTAAAGCACTGAATAGAGTCTGGATCAGACTCGATCTTCTTGGTAGCTCCTGTGTAAGGACATCCGACACAGGCACAGGAACAGTCCATCACGCCATACCGGCGCCGAGCTGGGGCTGATGACCTTAGTATTTAATCAATATGGCGTCCGTCGGGTCTACCTACAAACATCCGACGCCTTAGCACAGGATGGGGGGGGGATTGAGGCTTAATGGCGCGTCGACAACTTGGTCATTAGCGCCAACCTCAGTCACAGTGCAGTGGTCCGGGTTGCCACTGCACCACACATTACAGAGATGTTATTCAAACCCCTAACCTAAATCTTGTCATACATCTGTACCTCCTGCAAAAATTGAAAAACACCGGACAGGATGGTGGCAACTCAAACGCCAGTAACTCTTCGAACTGCTTAATGACTAAACCAAATTACGAAATTATAAAAAATTATGAAACAAAATTACTAGATTATAAAATGTTAGAGCCCACAAAATTGCAATAAAAAAACTTTACGAAAAGAAATACAGGTATGCATTTACTGAGTGACTAATTTCAGCAGAATTCACATTTACGTATACCATTTTCATTCCACTCTTACCGTAACGAAACTAAAGTAGGTAGGCTTTATTCGTTACGACCTTGAGTTACGGGTGGTTAGTTGTGATTTTAAATGACCTGACGTAATAATACAATAATACATTGCTGAGACATTTTTATATTTGACTAAGTAATACTGCGTTTGGTGGCCGTATAATTTCATACAACGATGTCCTAACTCGATGAATGGTTTACGTAATTGTGAATTCTATTGAAATTATTATTACTCACAGTAAATGCATGCTTCTATTTTTTTTCTTTCGTTGTAATTTTGTAGACTCTAATATTTTATAATCTTGTACTTTTGTTTCGCAATATTTTTAAAAATTTTATACCTTTGTTTTTACATAATTTGGTTTAGTCGTTAAAACATTAAATAGTTCCAAGAGTGTGTTTTTGTTACAGTGCCTTAATTTCAAGTTCATAAGTGTTAAATTCAAATGCAAGTAGGTTAGATCCAAAGCCAAGAGTGTTAATTTGAAATCCACTAACGTTAAATTGAAGTACAAAAGTGGCTAATTGACGTGTTAAATCCAAGTAAAAAAGTGTCAAATTGACGTGCCAAAGTGTTAAATCTAAGTAAAAAATTGTCTAATTGAACTGCAAAAGTGTTACATCCAAGTAAAAAAAGTGTCAAAGTGCCTTGCAAAAGCGTTAAATTCAAGTAAAAAAGCGTCAAATTGACGTGCAAAAGCGTTAAATTCAAGTAAAAAAAATGTCAGATTGACTTGCAAAAGCGTTAAATTCAAGTAAAAAAAGCGTCAAATTGACGTGCAAAAGCGTTAAATCCAAGTTAAAAAATGTTAGATTGACATGCAAAAGCGTTAAATTCAAGTAAAAAAAGCGTCAAATTGACGTGCAAAAGCATTAAATCCAAGTAAAAAAATATCAAATTGACATGCAAAAGCAATTCAAGTAAAAAAAAAAGTGTCAAATTTTTTATTTATTATTATTTTTTTATAATTAAAGAAAGAATGATGCCACGAAGTGAACAAACACTTATTTGTGGCAAATTGACGTGCAAAAGCGTTAAATCCACGTAAAAAAGTATCAAATTGTAGTACAAAAGCGTTAAACTAAAGTTCAAAACCTGTAAATGCTAAACTGCAATTCCTCTTCCCCAACCCCACACCACCGTCTGTGTACCCTTCTTCATCCATCTGAAACCAGACATGGGGAACGGAGATGCAATCCGAACAAAAGAGCGGTGATAACATGCGTGGGGATTGGAAAACGTTTCTTCCTATTATTCACACTTTGATAGTCACGCATTAAGTCGTGATCACGGTTATTATTCGCTATTTTTGTTGATATTGAATATAACACTTTTATTTTTTATTTTTTGAAGTGATGTCGTGAGAAAAGGGGCGTTGCCAAAACATTATCGGGTGCGTGAATAAGGAGCGTGACCAGAAGTCGTTATCGTTTTGCAATATTACATCATTAACCCCCGCCCCCTTGTTGTTGCGAAGCCTTGTTGTCACACACACAAAATAGGAATCGATAAAACGGGGGTTCTTGCTTTGTTGTCACTATACCGTTGACAACTGGATTTTGTCCTATGGACAGTAGAAATTTTTTGAAGGGGTGGGGGATGGGCGAACCAGTCTTTTGTGACCCCCTTCTCCGTCATTCCTGGAATTTGGAAGGAATTTGCAAGGGATGCAGAAATTTACTGCCTATAGATCAAAAATGGTAGTTTACCAATTGTATTGTCTTTTCCTAATTAAACACCACATAAAGCCAATCGGCTCAAAACGGTTAAGTAAATACAGATGCCTTTTGGACTTACGTTCGCCTTTTGGAGATTTACGTTGTTTTTTGCACTTAACATGTCAGACTGCCTAAGTGGGGAATCGAGCTGGGGTGTAAGACCTCGTGTATGGTTCAGGTGTGGAGGACCTCGGTCTTCGGTTTCAAAGGTCGAGGGTTCGATTCCTCGCACTGGCAGACTGACATGTAAGTCCAAAAGGCAACGTAAATAGGTTTGCATCTGTATTTATTCAACCCTTTCCTGACCACATCTACGCAAAACAAGTTTTAAAAACTGCTTCTGCAATGAGTTATGTGCACCCAAAACCAAAACTGGTATAAAAACCCGCCAAGTTTTCAAAAACGATCGGACTTTGAAGGGAGTGATATCATTCAACAAAGGAAAGGCCGCCAAGGTCAATCCTTGCCGGCCTTTCCCTGGCGCGCCATTAAGCCTCATTCCCCCCCCCCCCTCCCTTTCCCTGGTTGAATGATATCACTCCCTTCAAAGTTAATCGCACCAATTGTTCGAAAGTTAAATGAAAACTTGAAGATACTCGCTGTAGCAACCTTCACGTTTTCATTTAACGTCCAAAGTATTATTTCGTCCGATTAACATGGCTAATAGGATTGACCTTGGCGGCCTTTCCCTGGTTGAATGATATCACTACCTTCAAAGGCCGATGGTTTTTGGAAACTTGGCGGGTTTTTATACCAGTTGTGGTTTGGGATGGATATCACAACTAGTCATAGGACTGAACGTACATAAGGTTACACCGTCTTATCTTTTTCGTCATGGCCAGCATTTTTTTTTGGGGGGGAGGGGGTTTTGGGGTTAATGGCACGTCGACAGTAAGGTCATTAGCGCCAACCTCAGTCACAATGCAGTTGTGCGGGTTACCACTGTGCAACGTATTACACAGATGTTAAACAAACCCCAAGTCTAGATCGTATCGTACATCTGTACCAACCTCCTGCAAAAATTTAAAAATACCAGAAAGGAAAACAGACTTATCGCCCAATTGACGCGCTTTGTCTCGTGGAAGATGAAAACGGCAACGAACGCCATCAAGATGGTGACAATCAACAAGTAAGTGCCGGACCGTAAATGGCCGTCGACAACAATGATAGAAATTTTTGAGGGGGGATAACTATCCTCAAAAAGAAGCAATGATTTAGTTGGTGTGACCAATACGCAAACGGACTAACACCACTTCTTCCTGGCAACTACGACAACAAGCCGAGTGCTATTCCAGTGCTGGACAGTGCCTTTAATAGCCCGAAACTTATGCCGTCTTGCCAGTATTGCACACATCCATAGAACGCTTACAAAAACTGGAAGTTGCTCGACATGAAATAAAGCACCCAAAAAAAAAAAAAGCATGAAACCAAAAAGTCGCTCATCCTTTGGCATTCGAAATAGAACCAATCCCCGTCACCAATACTTCATTTCGAAGGAAGAATCTTCGAAACACAAGTTTTGGTTTAACGCACTCGAGGCTGGGACGTTTATCATGGGGAGCTTGAAAAACTGCGAGCCCTTTTGGGTGTTGCAGTGTACAACGTGACTCATGGCAGGGGGAGAAAATGATGTCTCAGTTTTTCAGGGAAATATCCTCCAATTTCGGAAGGGGTCCACGAATTGCATTACTTTGATCCGGATGGGATTCCGTGCGTGTCTCTTAGCATCAGAGTGACATTTATCAAAAAAAAAAAACAAAAAAAAAACACAAAATTAGATACATAAAGAAGGAAACAAGTGGTAGACTGTAAGACAAAGCGAACCGTGCTTACGCATATGTGTACGAGCTTTAGTCGCCCCAGACAAATCTTTAGATATATCCTTCTGTCTTGTTCTTCGTCTTTCTTATTACGTCCTGCACACGATGCGTCCCGAATATTAATAAGAATCTGTGGCACCTCTAGGCAGCACCCCTTAACACCAGAACTGCATTTTTTACAGGATTCGATCGCGGGTCATGGGAAACCTGGAAACGACCTGGGAAATGAAAGTGAAATTTCAGGCCTGTACAGGGGTTCTAGTCTTGACTTGATCGTTTCCAAATCGCATGCGGTTTTATTCCCGGCCGATGCACCAAAAATGTAGAGGTTTGGGTGAGTGGCCGACCCTAACACGAAATAGCTAATGTATGGGCTTGGTTTAATGTAAGAAACTCAATAATAAATAGACATATTTGGTTGGGTTCTATATTTGATGGTCAATGTAAGATTTTGTACATAAGCTCTGCCGGCCACTACTTTACCAAACAAGCTATAAATAATTATGAATATGATGGGTGGTGATAAATTAATACTAAGGACATGATGACTTAAGTGGGGAGGATTGGTAAATTTGGGGAGGAATAATAATAATTTCTAATTAAGTTGCAAATGTTCTTACAGTTGATGTTATTTCACGATACATTATATTGTAACAATACAGTAAGTGAGTGTAAGAATAGAGGCAGGGCACACTTAAGATCTTCATCCCAGGTCAGCTCAAGGGAATCAAGATGCTGGGTCATCAGTCCCAGCATCAGGTCGTCCAATATTGACGTTGGTAAGAGCTGAGGCTGGATGAGTCACTACAACACGAATCTAAATGTTAGGCAAAAACGTACGTGCACAAAAAGCGGCAGTCTTGAAACATATCGTGCGTTTTCAGAATTCCTCATTCTGTCGATTTTTCATAGTAATTCCTTAATCTTGTAAATCACAGGAATTTCAGGTCACCTTTTGGCGATTCCGTATTGTCATTTAGCTTAGACGAAACAGCAACAGTAGCGGCCGTCTGTTGTCGGGAGTGTCCTACGCGTGTTAACAATTCGGGAAAAAGGGGGGAATGAGGTCTAATGGCGCGTCGACAGCTAAGGCATTAGCGCCAACATCAGTCACAGTGCAGTGGTCCGTGTGGCCACTGTGCCACACATTACAGAGATGTTAAACGAACCCCAAACTAGACCTTATCATACATATGAACCTCCTGCAAAAATCTAAAATCTGCGGGCAGGAGGACAGAGCCTTCGCCCAATTGACACGATAAGTCCGCTAAGTCTTATGGCAGATGGAAACAGCAACGAATAGCATCAGGATGATGACCTTCCACAAGCACATGACGTACTGAAAGTAGCCGTAACAATAGTGACATTCAGGAGGAAATTCCCTCTCAATAGGAAGCAGTTCGGTTGGTGTGACCAATTCGTAACCGGGCCAACACCACCTTCTTCTCGGCGACTACGTCGACAAGATGAGTGCCAAACCTGGACAGTACCTTTTATAGCTCGACCAAGTTATTGCCGTCTTGTTTGTCCCACATATTGTGTGCGCGGCGTATCTTGAGTCTTGGAAGTATTTTACGAGCGACTAGGTCTTCCTGGATGGGGCGGCTTTAATCGACGGCCGCCATTGTTTTTGTAACCATCTTGGATATCAACAAGGCCACCAAAAACGTACAATCGATTATATAGGCCGCGGACACTTTAAGATACGTGAAACAAATTACAATGTTAAACAGTCAGGCATTCAGTGTAGAACCGGTGGGAAATAACAGAATATGTGTAATTTTCTACCTATTTAGAATCAACTCGATAAACTCGGCGGTGTAAGTGGAACGCTTGCGATGCGGCAACATGGCGACGGTTTATGGAAGTCGAGGTCGGTTCGAATGTAAAGCCGATAAGAGATACAGATCGAAGCTGCACATTTTCGATCAAATACAAGGCAAACTATTTATTGAAAGTTAAGCTTGCGACTATGGGTCAGACCACTCTCCCCTTCAGCCACAGTCTGTAGACTAATTTGTCTAGCCATGTACTCTGGACGGGACATAATGTCATCTCCGCATTCAAAAACTCGAGGAAAATTAGCACGCCGCAGTAACAATCCACACGTAACAAAATATACACGCAATATTTTATTTAAGCAAAGAAAACAATGCACCATTAACATATCCGCAAAGTAAAATCCGTAAAGTAAATACGTATTTCAATGCCAGGTAACCAATAATTCAATAACAGTGCAAGGTTTTAAAGACACTCTCGTCGTAACATCCGGGGACTGCATGACGTGAAAGCCAGTGTGTAGCCATCAAGTCGAAATAAAATTGCCGTATCATTACGCGGTCGCACACTGGCTTTCACTGCAGTCCCCAACACCACGACAGCAATTTGTTTATTTTCTTACTGCAGCTTCGACTCTGTTGAAGGAGCAAGCTTTGTTAAACTTACTCAACGATTTTAATCTTGTTTCAGTTTACGATAACAAACCTGGGGTTAGTTGATCGGTTCTCGGAAATAACAAGCGCGGGCCTAAAAAATTACCGGATTTTATATCGTGAAAATTAAATAAAGTAATGTGTTAAACTAGATAATGTAAAACAATGTCTAGCAGTGCAGACTGTCGTTACGTTGTTTGTATTTTGACTTTTTATTCATTTTAGAGGATTTCGAATTTTAAATCTAGTATAATGAGTAATTAACGTTGTTTTTGTTTGTAATTTAATTAACTTTTTGAATGCCTCAACATTTTTAGTTTGGGTCTGTTTTGATTTAGTAGTTATTTAGTATTATTTAGTAGTCTTTTATTTATGTATTGCCAATATATGTTGATCGTGCAATTTAATGAGTATTTAATTAGTTTTATTTAGGTCAGGGATTTTATTTTTTTTAAATCTTTAGTATCTTTATGGTATTTTACTGTAAATAGATTTTTCTTAATTTTTATAAATTCTGCTGTTTGATGTGGATTTTATTGTATATATTGTTTTTATAAATGATCTGTGAGTTACTAACAATCATATCAAAAACCAAAACTGGTAAAAAGGACCGCCAAGTTCCGAATGGTTCGGACCTTGAAAGGAGTGATATCAACACACCAAAACATTCGCCAAGTTAATCGCACCGACAAATAGTTCGAAGGTTAAATGAAAACTAGAACATTGCTACTTTGGGTAGCATTGTTCAAGTTTTCATTTAACGTCCAAAGTATTAGTCGGTGCGAACGTTTTGGTGTGTTGATATCACTCCTTTGAAGGGACGAACCTTTCGAAACTTGACGATCCCTTGGGGGTTATTTTATCTTAGGCTCTCGGGGTTAACTTATTTATTGTGTACATTACAGCGTTAGATTGTAATTTCATACAAGTCTAAATAATGTAATGCAGATTTTTTTTTTATAGGGTAAAATTAATACACGTTTATTCCTGAAAACGGCATAAGTTCGACAGGAACTTGTCTTGCCGAGTAGATTACAAGAAATATTGTAACATTTAACCGACACAAAACAAATCAACAAGTGTGTTAATTACAACCAATCAACCAAATACTTAGTACAAAAAAAAAGTCAAAATCTCTACAACCGGACAAAACACTAGAAATACATAATTAAGAGAAAAAACAAATAAAGTTCCTTTAAATTTTGCACCTACAATAACCATATTTTGATTACTCTCTTTACATTCTCAATGCTAAGTTGATTCATCAAATCGGGGATAATATTATCAGGGATATTATCAAACAATTTAGATATTGTATTAGGAGTTATTGTGTTGCCTGTCAATAATAATTCCTTTAGCAAATCCTGGAAAATTAGTTTCAAGTTAAGTAAACGACACAGGGGAAGTATTTCGTGTGTGCTGAGTAATCGTAAAAGTCCAAGTTTTCTAAGTTCATTATAAACTTGCGCTTAATATTAATCTTTTTAAACTTTCGGTCAATACCTTTCTTATAAAACTTATCATCATAAATTAAACGTGCGAATTCCGTAAAACAAGTGTTAAGGTAACATCATAGTAGAAATTAAAATTCCCAGCTTAAAAACATGGGAGAAGCAACCACGTGACTGCCACTGATGTCAGGAGGTGGCTTGTTAGCCAAGGAGGCTTACGTTCTTGACCGTCAATTTAATTTGTTTATTTAGGGCCCTGACCCTATAGTGTCCGCAGCCTATCTTGAGTTCGCCCCACAATGAACACAAATGATCGATTGTATGTTTTTGGTAGCAGAGTGCCTTGTTGATATCCAAAATAGTTACAAAAACAACGGCGGTCGCCGATTAAAGCATCTCCGTCCAGGAAGACGTAGCCGATCATAAAATACCTACAGGACTCAAGGTAGGCTGCGCACATTTTAGGTTACACTCTTAAGAGAGGAGGACACATCAAACAAATACAAGAATTGGTAGCAATTCGCAGCTACATTTCCGACCGAGGCACTGCTTCAGACTGTTGCAAGATTCCACTGTTGCTCTACGTAAGCGAAATAATGGAAAATCTGATAGTGAGTGGCTCTAACTATAGCGATGCTATCTGTTAGAGCTGGCATTTTCTGCGCCGTGCATATTGAGTTCCCCAGATCAAACAGTGTCGTAAAAGGAAGTGACAGAGCTCAATTATCATGCCACGCGACGGCACTCCCCCCTGCCCGCACCTCGAGCGCGGGTGGGGGTGGGGGGGGGGGGGGGGGGGGGGGGATGGTTGAGAAGACAGCGAAAAAGGCGCAAACGTCTCGGGGTTGTAAAACAGTCTCAAATCTTTCATATTTCAACGTTAGAAGACGAAGGTGTAAGAAGAATAAAACCGCATCGTTAAATAAAAAAAAAAATGCGCAAAAAAATTAGGACACAAAAGAAAAAAAGAAGGGGAAAAAACGCGTTCTCAGTGTCGAAACCAACTGCACCTTTCCCACGAGCATAACGTACCAATTACAAGGAAGTCGTTTTTGATTCGTGTCACGTGACATTTTGAGCGATGTGGGCGGAGCCTAAAGCAACTGTCACTCCTGTTCCTCAGGATTAATCGTTCCCCCCCCCGTTTGGTTTCCCCCCCCCCCCCCCCCCCCTACCCCTTGCTTTTACCATCACTTCCTCAACAGTCTTACGCGACATGATATTTACACAAGAAGCAGTCTGAGGTGGAACACTAAAAGGATATTTTTTTAAAATTAAGTAAAGAAAGATGTCACGAAGTCAATTAACACTTATTTGTGACAACAACACGTTACATTAATAACAAAAAATAACACACATTTCTTAGGCAACGTAACAAACATAACTTCCTCCGCAAAAATATTTTAAACAATTAAATACAATTCCGTTCCAATACAGTGATTTATTAATTCAGCAATCCCATTTTTATTCCCTTTAAACTTCTTCGTCAACAATTTAACTCACCAGTAAAAACTCCTCTACCCATACTTAATCCCTAACAGTAGGCGCTAATGACCAAGCTGTCGACGCGCCATTAAGCCTCATCTCCCCCCCCTCCCCTATCAGTAGTATTAACCCAATAGTTCTTCATTTTTTGCTTAAATTCAGTATAACCTTTGACTGTTTTCAATGTGTTTGGTAAATTATTGAAGTTTTTCACTGAAATATATTCTGTAGTAATTTTTTTCCGTATTTATTAGACCATAAAGATAGTAATGAATGGCCTTTGTAAGTTTAGATTTCGCGTTTTGAATTTAAAGTCTATTTTTTAATGAAGAAAAATGTCTTACCGTTATATGTAATTGTAATTTGTTCAACATATTGTTATTATATTATGCAGTACTCCACATCAGGTAATAGTCACAATGCATCATTAGTGTGTCATCATTTGTAACTGACTCGAATGTTCCCATGTCTACAAGGTTAATAAACCCAGCTAGTTGTTCCCCGGCGTAACATACGCTGGTCTAGCCGATTCCCGCTGATTCAACTCGCCTCTACTAGTCAGCATTATTGAAGCAATAGTGTTTGTTAGAGCAGACATAGGGCCCTAGGGCTTCGGGCAGATGACCAGGAGTGGTTAACGCTCGTTAAACCCTTTGAACCCTTTGTTTGTTAGAGCGCATATCCATGTCATAGTCGGCCGCTTCCCCTTTTTCTTTGCTACCGTGGCAAGAATGAGCCCTCTTGCCCTCTTGCTGATTATTAAAGCTTCGTTTGTTTAATCATGATCCCTCATCATCATCATTAAGTCTGCTCCTAAGCGAAATATATATATAGATAGATAGCTGTAGGGATTCACGTTGAATTCTCACACCAGTATTGACCAAAGATCCTCTTTCCAGCTGTACTTCAGTGAGCCTTGAGCTTTGGATGATTCTCTGCAGTTCACCTGGAGAAGAGCTATCGCCTAATGTTAACCATCAATGTCATTTGTAAATTTATAACGCTGTATGTCAACAATGTAAGATTGGTCGCCACCTTTTGTTAAGCACGAACTAGGGCAATGTTGTTATTCCTTCCATTCTGGTATCATTCCTTCCCATGATGCATCTTACGGAAGTATCTGATGTTTGGCTCTCTAACTACAAATTAATCCTCCTTAATCCCCCAACTTCCCAATAAATGTAACTTTATTACCCGAACTTTCACATATTCATCATCCCGTACACTATTAAGCAGGTTTCCTGTAGACAGCAGCACAGAGGTCGCCAATGCGACAAAAGCAGCCGCAGCTCTTCGGCATGGGTCCGATAACTTTGGCAGTTCCACTGAACGATGGCATGCGCAGGCATTAGGGCGGGCTGAAGACAGAATCATTCTCCTCAACTCCTCCTCTGGGCGATCCGAAAACATCCGAATCCTCACCCGAATCAAAAGATGGAGTGAGGTTCAGAACGAAGTTGTCCTCGGCGCCTGTTTACTGATGGGTCGAAGTCCGACGTTGGCGTGGCGTGTGCTTGTGTGTGTAAGGGTGTAACGGTTGCCCATCGCCTTCCATCAGGCTATTCTGTGTTCTCTGCGGAGCTTTTGGCTCTTGGTTTGGCGGTGGAATGGATCCTTGACCTTCAGGGCACGCATTTCATTGTCTTTAGTGATTCCATGTGTGCCCTAGAGTCCTTGGCGAATTACAATCCTCGGAACCCCTTGACACAACGTGTCCAAGCTTTGCTTTCCCGCTTGCCTGGCCAGCGGAAAACCGTGCTTTTCTGCTGGATCCCGGGCCATGTTGGAATAGCAGGGAATGAACAAGCTGATTCTGCTGCGAAAGGGGCCCTTTCTGGCCCGCTCGGTAGGGATCTCAGCCTTGTTCCCTCAGATGCCTTTCCAACTCTGCGTCTGAGGTTACACGCTTTTTGGCAAACCTTGTGGGACAGACAGGACGGTAATAAGTTACGGGCCATTAAAGGCACTGTCGAGGAATGGCACTCGGCGTGTCGCCGCAGTCGCCGTGAGGAGGTTGTGTTGGCCCGTTTGCGAATTGGTCACACCCGACTTACTCACTGTTTCCTTTTGCGGGGGGTTGACCCTCCTGAATGTTCTTGGTGTCGACGGCCACTTACGGTCCGGCACCTACTTGTTGATTGTCGCCATCTTGATGGTGTTCGTCGTCGGTTCCATCTTCCGCATGACATTGCGCGTCGGTTGGGCGATAAGTCTGTCCTCCTGTCCGGTGTTTTTCAATTTTTGCAGGAGGTACAGATGTATGACAAGATTTAGATTAGGGGTTTGAATAACATCTCTGTAATGTGTGGTGCAGTGGCAACCCGGACCACTGCACTGTGACTGAGGTTGGCGCTAATGACCAAGTTGTCGACGCGCCATTAAGCCTCAATTCCCCCCCCCCCCCCGAAGACTATTAGGTATTTAGATTGCTAATTCTGCACGTAGCGGGCGAGCTATAATTTAACATCCAAACTTGAACATCAAACATTTTAGACGGGGAGACGCCATTTTTATGTCATTATCACAATTTCACAAATCCCATATGCCATCCTTATCTCGTCTGTAATTCCCAAGATCCGCTCCTGTGTAGTGGTAAACAAGAAGTTTTAGACTAGGCTTGATAAGCAAATCCTTTGCTTTAAATCCGTTTTTAAATGGGGTAACATTTTAATTCTATTCTAATCCTAGGATTGCATTGTGCAAATCCCACAGGAAATTGGAATTTCGCCTGCTTCGTCATTAGGCCTTCGTTCGATGGCTCGATCGTTGCCATGCCGACTTTCGTGAAGCTTGGCGAGAATAAATTCTACACTTTTAATTCGTCAATTCCTTGGGTGAAAAACTTGGGTTACTTTCAGAGAGGCTTGTTTGTGTAATAGAATTACATACCTTAATCAGCATCATGTGTTCTACCTGAATTGTCTGTATCCTGCATGATTTTTCATGCCTTTCTCCATATTTCGTGCAGACATTTGGTGTCAAACAGGACGGAAGGCCAAATGGGTTCGAGAAGTGACAAATAAATACGGATGCAAACCTATTTACGTTGCCTTTTGGACTTATACGCCAGACTGCCTGATTGTGGAATCGAACCCACAACCGTTGAAGCCAAAGGCCGAATACTAACTACGGCTTAGCGAAAAGACTTTGGCCTTAAGTTTCAACGGTCGTGGGTTCAATTCTCCACTCATCAAGCAGTATGATTTACGTACAAAAGGCAACGTACATAGATTTACATTCGTATCCATTTGACATTTGACCCATATTGCTGCGTCATTCCAAAATTAAGTTAGGCTCATGAGCCTAACTTAATTTTGGAATGACGCAGCAATATGGGTGATACGAAATTAGTACTTTCTTTCCTTACTTAGTTACGCAGTACGCGGTGTAGATAGGCCTTTTGTGTTATCGGTTGCAAAATGGCAACCTCTATGCGTCATAAGGCATTCCTTCCCAGTATAAACACATATAGGGCTTTATAATACGGCTTTACAAATACGGCCTATCGTAGCGTACAATTTCAGATGGAAATTATGCACGAAGTGGTTTCTCAGCTGGCTCTATGAGAAGTAATTTCAGCTCAGTGGCATCTTAACCACTATTCAAATGAAAATCGAAGATAAGACTTTCTTAAACGACAAAATAATGGTTTATCACCAATTAAACTGTATGTTGGCATGTGTTTAGGTGTATGAGCTGGTTAGAGTTCACGTACGTGAGCACACGTGCATACGCTAAAGAATAATACACGGTGATTACAAAAGAAATAAGCAGTTTGGAGTATTTATTAAACGAAAACTATACAATTATCAATACACGGTTTTCACCGTCATGTTCTGCAACTCATTTAAGTGTCGCACACATTGAACATCTATGATTTTCTAGCAGTGACAGCATCAGGACTGAAAATTGTTGGGGGGGGGGGGGGGCGGCCGGCGGGTGCATCTGGAAACAGAGTGGGCCAGGAACTTTTTTTTCAAGGCAGCCGCATTAGGCACTTTTATTCCGTATACTTCAACTTAAACGTAACGTAAGTTTCAATGCAGTACTATTTTTTTTTTGTAAAATACGCCTCATAAACACACAAAATAAATTATTGCAAATTGCTACAAATATTATAAATAAATAAATTTAAATAAATTTTAAAAAATGAAAGCTCAGTTTATTCATTTAATGTCAAGTTTAGCCTGCAATTAAATTTTTGTTTTGTTTTGTCTGGTGGTAACCTGAGTGTTGGGA
>JAHWFP010044649.1:0-24327 GCA_023313725.1 Lithobius niger | reverse complement strand
TGGCCCATCCTGGCCCACCCCTAGCGCCGTCACTGTTTGCTACGCAAACTTAATGAGTTAAAGAACGAAAAGCTGAAAACCTTTATCGATAAGTTAAATAAATTTCAATTAATAAACGCTTCAAATTAACTATTTCTTTTGTAATCACTAATCACCCTGTATAATTTTAGCAACTCTTCCCCTCCAACCCACCAAGTCCTCCCGTCCTGACTGTTCTCGCATACGGCTGCCTGTCTCGCGTCCGTAGATGAATGTTCGGGCAGCGCTTGGCTCCTAGAACGTGCTTCCCTCTGTCGGTGGATCTCACAAACAAAAATCGAGCTTTCCGTTCGCCGGAGCGTCGTCGTTTCTGTTTCGGGGTTGGCATTGCCCGCTAGAGAAAAGGGGCCATTCGATGAAATTGCTGAACGCGTCAGGAAGGACAGTAATAAAAATAAAATGATTTTGATCACGGCAGATAATAACCGACTCAACGAACGGGAGCGCCATTTTAATTCGATGAAGAAGAAAAAAATAAATAAATAAAAAAGTGTTGCATCTTAAAAGCACGAGCGCTATACCATCTTTCAAGCGTGTACTTTAAATTACTTTTCTTGATAAAGGGGATAATAATTAAACTTTTATGGCTTTTCGCTTATGCGAGGCGAGCAGCACATGAGTTTATTTTTGTAGGGGGGAGCGAGGTGGGAGCATGTTTAATACTTACACCGTGTGGGCACTTTTATAATTGAAACGGCGTAGCCTATACGTATAAACAAGCACAAATTCCACCAACAACAAAAGTCCTTACGCAAAAAAATGAGTGTTTCACACACACATGCACAAAATATTAATTGACTTTACGGTTAATAGGTTTCTATAACGCTCAAAGCAACAGTTGTAAACGAGCACATAAAACGTTCGCTTGGGCGGTCAACCGCTCTACCCATCGCGTTCCCCAACCAGCGCCCCCCCCCCCCCCATTTTCTCTGATGATTTACCGTATTCTTGGACAGTCGTAAATGTAGTTTCCCCCTAGCGGGGGAAATATTGCGCGCAGGAGGAAATGGATGGCTGCAATTTGCGTCGGAGACAGACTTTGCATAGGCCAAAATCGAGAAAAGAATCGATATGCGATATTCAGGAAAACAAATATGGCTGCCGATCGAAATATGTTAGAATCGGAAGTGACGACTGAACCCAGCGTAATACAAGTATAGGGCAGTGACACGACGTAGTAGCCTATTATTGTATATAACTATGGTGGAGCCAGTTACTGGGTTAGCTGCAAGGTGCACTGGTGGGGGAAAAGAAGAGCGTCTTACTGAAGCCAATGCTATTAGACTGGATTTCTTAGGCCTAAAACGCGCGATTTTTGTCGATTTGTTGATAGTTGCTGACATTTTTAAGGAAGTGGAATCTTTATTTTCCAACTACAATCTAAGCACCATAAGGGATTGGAGAATACAACGGTTTTTTAAGCCTACGAAATCCACTCTCAAAGCACTGGCTTGACTAGAAGTGCCGTTGTTTAACCCACCATTTCAATCTAGTGCCCCTTGCAGGTATCTCTCTTGTAGCAATATGACGTCACTTGACGCTGCTCTGTAGGTAGACGTGCTTATCTGACGACGTCGGGGTAAAGTATTACCTGGTTCTAGCAACTTCACCAGAAGGCATGACGTGTCAATGGCTCATAGGAGGCATCACATCGCCCCCACCAAGCAACGCCACTGGAGCAGCCGTGAAACTTGAATTTATACAAAATGGCAGCATCGATAGCGTCATTCAGCCATGGTAATAAGGGCAATACCGATCAAAACTGACGAAATACTCGTGCATGGATAGCATTAAAAGGTGAAAAACTTATTCTGTGTTCGATTCCAACTGTATTTAGTTCATTACAAGACATTTGAAGCATAGATTAAGAAGTGGCTCACTTCTCGTAACACCAACCACCTCCACTCGTAACTTACAACGCATTTTGCAACTAAATATGCATTTGAAAAACAAGCTCTGCTAGTTCTGATCCAACTTAAAATGAATTTAACCTCCTCATCTGGCTTACCTATTTAAACCCACGAACAAAGTATTTTTTGTTGTTATTTTTGTCCGTTTTTCTTTTTGTGATTCTAACTAATTTTTATCTCCATGACGACGCTCAGTAGGGGTAAGGTTGGGCACTTGAGTGGTTGAGATGCCCTGCTATCGGGTACATTGGCGACTCACACCCTCTAGTGGTAATCGCTCAAAGCAGGTACTATTTTCACCCTGCTATTTGCCATTCAATTGACAGGGGAAAAAGTCCCAATGATTTTTGCCCTGAATGAATCTATTACAACACCGTAAACTGTATGCGTAACGGACTTGCTTAACGAATTTTCAAGGTATTATAAATTGGTACAATACAGGTGGTATACCAAGTTTAAATAAACCTTTGTGTTATTACTGCAGAGTAATTTACTTTTTGTGACGATTAGCACTGCTTCACATTTTGCATTAAGTATGCCCCATTACCGGGCTTTAGCTTATCCAAGTTTGGATTCAAGAATTGAACCAGCTAATTTTAACTCTCGAGCTAATAATTATGCATTTGGCTTCAAACTTGATGCACTGTGTGCTTTCCGCTTAAAACATTACCAGTTTTGTTCATTCAATTTTGCATTTAAGACTAAAAAGGCTAACTCTAACTCTTGGGATAGTAATGTATTTTGGGTTTAAACTTGATTCAATGTTTGCTTTCCTCTCGAAAGATCACAGGTTTTGTTTATCCAAAGTTGGCCTTAAGAACTAAATCGGCTCATTCTAACTCTCGGGATAATAATTGTTTATTTTGGGCTCAAACTGCTTCGTTCGTTGCTGTCCTGTCTTATTAGCAGGTTTGTTTATCCAAGTATGGATTCAAGAACTACAATGGTCAAGTCTACCTTAGGGGCAAATAATGTATTGGTTCAAATCTTAGGGGTAAATAATGGGTTCAAAATTATTTCTCTGTGTGCTTTTCCCTCGAATTGTTACCACTTTGCTTTCTAAAAATGTCTCTATGGGAACAAAATTAGTAGCGTATTCGGACTCACAATGAAGAAGTTTGACGAACACCACACACAGTTCTTCGACCACCACACGAACACCAAACACACTCTTGATAAAAGAAATTAATTTTTTAAAAGTTTATAACGTCAAAATTTCAATAATCATGGTCTCCTTTCTGAGAAGGCTGATTTCAGAGCAGAAGATAAAATACACTTGAATCACGACACATTCAATGAGTAAAAACCTAATATGGTGAGGCCTGTATGATTTGGTTTCATTTTCGAAAGGTTAAAAGTTTAAAAGCGAGAACACAGCGCTGCAGGAAATGATCATATGCTCAGTAACTGCACCATCAATACGGCAGTTCGTATGATCAGATCCTGTATGTGTGTTTTCGTTTTTACACTTTTTACTCTTTGAAAACGAAGTCATATCGCACATGCTTCGAAATATAAACCAACTTGTTTTACTCGTTTAATGCGTCGGGCTTTTTTAAGTGTTTTTTTTTTATCAGTCTTTAAACGAATTGGCGTCACCCCTTGTGATCAAATCCTGCAGTGTTGTCTTCTCGTTGTTGTGTTCTCGTTCGAAAAATTAAGCCAAATAATAGGGGGGGGGGGATTGAGGCTTAATGGCGCGTCGACAGCTCGGTCATTAGCGCCAACCTCAGTCACAGTGCAGTGGTCCGGGTTGCCACTGCACCACACATTACAGAGATGTTATTCAAACCCCTAAACTAAATCTTGTCATACATCTGTACCTCCTGCAAAAATTGAAAAACACCGGACAGGAGGACAGACTTATCGCCCAATTGACGAGCAATGTCATGTAGAAGATGGAAACGACGACGAACACCATCAAGATGGCGACAATCAACAAGGAAGTGCCGGACCGTAAGTGGCCGTCGACACCAACAACATTCAGGGGGGTCAACCCCCCGCAAAAGGAAACAGTGAGTAAGTCGGGTGTGACCAATGCGCAAACGGGTCAACACTACCTCCTCACAATAATAGGCTACATGATTCGAAATACAACTTACATTGTTCTCACTATCTGAATGCATTGTGCTTCTAGTGTTTTGATCAATATATTCCAGTCGGATTCACCCAGCACAACACCTCCACCTCCATTGTGGTCAGTTCTTGCAGTGTTTTCTCTTTTCTAAACGTTTTAACTCCATCTTCGAAAATGAGGTATACTTCTCACTGAACTCACAGATTTTAAACGCGTGGATCTTCAGGTGTTTTTGATAAATCTACTCCAGATGGATTTACCCACTGGGCAGTGCGAGTTTGGAATCGGGGCAATGTTTTAACAGTTTTTTTCACAACCCAATGCTATTTGTAAAACGCTTTTCTGCGTTTTTCAACTAAAAACGTCTGAAAATGTTTACTTCTAGGTGTATCTAAAATGTTTTTATTTTAAAACACGTTTTTACAGTGAAGTCCTTGAGAGGGTCACGGGACTTTCTTTGCTCGTTCTGGGAGTTACCCTAAAGCTCCAGAACAACTCCATCGCCTACAACTACCGAAAAAAGACTTGAGAATTGTCATTCGGTCATTCAGCGAACTTCCGGGCGCAACCACTTCAAAATGAGGGTAAGTAGGGAAGGCAACGTCCTTGTTTTAGTCGTTCTCCCGGCCGCTCGCGCCATGGTTTACATGACATTCGGGACCCATAAAGCGCGGGGCTCCAAATAAGGAGAGGGAGCAAGGTACAGCGGAGATGGAGTGCGCAGGCGTGGGTCTACGTAACTTCTTCCTATTGCCGCCCCCCTCCCCCCACCCTGCGTTAGGGCTAACTTGGGAATATGGACGGGTTCATAACCAACAAAACCAATTATCATGTCTGCAGATTTGTGATTTGGACCCCAGAAGCAATTGCGTTGAAGCTCTCCATAGTGAAATCCCTTGGGTCGGTAAGTCAGGCCTGGCGTTGTTGGGGGCGATGTAAAACATGCCTTTCCTGCTGTTTCGTTGCTTGGGAGTGCGGGCTAGTGTTACGCAGAACCTAAATTTACTACAACTACAGTGGTAGCTGGCCTTGGAAGAACAGCGATTTCAATTTAAAACAAGAAATTTCTTTATAGGGGCATATTTTAGTGTTGTTCGTAAATTTTTAGATTTCTTTTTCTGTATAATTGGTCTTAATCCGAGTCCACAATTTTACAGCAACAATTCGAAAGTGTTAATTTTAAACCCTACGTGGTGAAATCCTTGGGCCTTTAAGTCAATCATTACCACTGTTGGGATGGTATAAAAAAAATAATGCTTTATCTGCTGTTTCTTTGTGTGTGTTTATCGTCTAGCACTACGTAGAACTATTATAGCAAAAACTATGCCTGGTCAGCGGAATACTGTGATTTTCTGCTTGATCCCGGGTCTTATTGGGATAGCTGAGAATGAGCACGCTGATGCTGCAGCGAAAGGGACGTTTTCTGGTCCTCTCGATAAGAATCTGTCCCTTGTCCCCTCAGACGCCTTTCCAGCTCTTCGTCTGAGATTGCTCGCTGCTTGGAAAACCTTGTGGGACTACGTTGCACGCTATTATGAGCACTATCTTGGAATGGCACACAGATTGTCGCATGGCGCCGAAAAAACGTCGTGTTAGCTCGTTTGCGTATTGGTCACACCAACCTTACTCATTGCTTCCTTTAGAGGGGGATTTTCCCTCCTGAATGTCATTGGTGTCGCCGGCCACTCACGGTCCGTCACGTTCTTGTTGAGTGTTACCATCTTGATGGTGATCGTCGCCGTTTCGACCTCCGTGAAAAAGTGTGTCAATTGGCGATGATTCTGTCTTCCTGTCCGGGTTTTTCAATTTTTGAAGGAGGTACAGATCTAGGATAAGATCTAGATTTGGGGTTTGGTTAACATCTCTGTAATGTGTGGTGCAGTAACATTCCGGGCCACTGCATTGTGACTGAGGTTGGCGCTAATGACTTAACTAAAAGGCACAAAAATTATCCTAAATTCAAATCGTCACAATTTCCGATTTTTGAATATTTCCGTTTACAGAGGAGAAATTGATTGACCAAATCAATAAACACGCAAGTTCCACGATTTTTAAAGGTTTATAGGTTTTAGAAACATTGAAGGCGGGTTACCACCAGATTTTAGCCTGCAGATTTAGCCCTACAGAATTTTCTCTCGCAGCAAGCAAAGAAATGCACAAAGCAATACATTTAAACAAACACACAAGCCACGTGCTTCCTTAATTATTGAGTTAAAATTTGGGACGTCCTCGTGCACCTGGGTGCAAGCTGTAAAGATTAACGATATTATTGCCACTAGATGGCGCCAGGATATTTTCTTAAATTCTACCATGGCGCCATCTAGTAGCATTAATAATAATAATAATGTTTATTTCCCAAGAAAAAGGAAAACAGAGAGACCAACAGGGTAGATGTAGCCACTAACACTGGTTCTGCAAAATTAAACAAGACAAGATAATACCAGCAAAATAAGACCAACAAAATGATTAAGTACAAAGAAATGTAAGACAAAATACTACTTAGGAACGCTTAAAGTATATAAAAAAAAATGGAATGACACTCGCATAAACTAAAAGTGACGCAGGCTCGCAAATGTTACTAAAAAACAGTAGGTACAAAAAGTAAATAAATAACACCCACTAAATCTTAAAATCGATGCAAAAACCTGCTTATGTTGCAGTCAGCATAGGAGTTCATTGTGTTTGGGTGGATAAGCAACTCCCAGCTCAAATGCATAGCCGAAGTGCGTAGTCTTCGATGGCAAACGTGACTCGTGAATGTATCCCAGAATACAAAGCGCGTCTGCTACTTCCGCTTGACCAAGCCGCCATGAGGTATTCGCGGTTGATCCGCTCGCAGACGAATGGAATTCCACCGTAGGCGGTGGAATTTTCTGTGAAATACGCCCTGTACTACGTTGTTTATGATGTATCAAATGTAGGTAAGAAAAGAGATATTTATATTGCCAGGCGTAGGTGCCATTGTGTTTTGTAATAAGTTTGACAGTCGAACGAAACCTTAACGCCGATTGTTGGGGAAGTAAATATCGTATTTATGTAACACACGAGACGGGGGTGCTTATGAATGCATGATATTTGCAAGAAAACCGGTGTAGAATGAGTCATCTTCTTGTGACAACAGTAAGTTTAACCAAGTTAAAATGTCGTAGCAGCAGAAAAATTGAAAAAAAATTACTAAATCTAATTTAGTACCGTTATACCAGTTTAGTACCGCGTTATACTAGGCGTCGTCTGCTTTCTCCGCCATGTTGAAAGATGGTTTAGAGGGATTAAATCTAGTGTGGTGGGTGTAAATTTCCGATCACGCGGCCGCGAGTGCCGATTGGCGTGGCGGTACGTCCTTTGACGCCACGCTCTTAAACTTCCGGTTTAGTCAAGTTGCTTATCCACCCAAACACAACTCAGCTTAACTCCTATGCAGTCAGCAAGTCTTCTCCGGAATGAGTGCAACGACGGTGCCGAGACAACGGCCTCTGGAAGCGCATTCCAACGGTTGAACGCACGGAAGGAAGAGAAGTGAGACCGGCAATTCAGTTTTTGCCGTACGGCCCAAAAGTTTAAAAGCGTGGCCTCGAGTGCGCGAAAATTGGCACTAGACATAAAAAAGACCAGCAAGATGTCTGATAAATATCATTAATCTTCATTGCTTGCTTCACGAGGACATACGAAAATGTGCTGTATAATTAAGGAGGCACGTGGCTTGATTGTTGTGTTAAAAGATATTTCTTTATGCATTCCTTTGCTTTCGCTGAGCAAGCGCTAGCGAGAACTAGGTAGCCCTCGTTGGCGCTAGATGATCCAAACTTTCGGCGTTAAAAGTAGCCTAATCGACGCTTTCAAAAAGGATCCAGGAATTCGTGACCAAGTCGCTTAAATATGAAAGTTCACCATAAACTTTTCACCTGTGCTACAGTTAAAAAGGGGGGAAAACAGTAGTGGCTCGTCTTTTGTCACGTGTGCGTCAGTTAGTTACTTCCTCCTTGTCAACAAAATTTAAGTAGCCCTAAATTTTTGAACGCCCTTTTTGTCCACGTAGCGTGGGGATTTCGTGCAGACGAAAAAAGGGTCTGGACATTCATCTTGCATGCTGAGAGAAAACAAGTAAAAAAAAAAAAGTCACCCTTTCTTCCGCATGTGCCACAAGCTTGTTTTCCATGTATCAACACGCTAATGATAAAAGAGGAAATACAGCAACAACAACATGACAAAACATCAGTGGACGAGGAAGTGATTTGGACTTGTTTCAGTCCGTTCCGTATAACATTGCTGCTGCAACAACAATTTTGTTTGTGTGTGTTTGGCGAGTGACTGTTTTTTTTTTCTCCTCTTGATACCCCAAACTCACGTTTTGCGATGTAGCCTAGACGTATTACGATTTCCTGGCTCATAACAGCAGTAATTTATACACGCGCCATGGCTGTTTGCTGTGACGTGCATATCACGTGACTCGGCTAGTCCAATCAGACGGCGAAACAGCCGTTGTTCTCGTTCGTCATTGGCTAACTCATGGTGACGTCACGGCAAACAGCCATTGCGCATGGTTTAGGAACTCCGAATTGCGTCATGATCAGACAGAATAATTAGGACTAGGGCCAGTGCCACGGCCCCGCTCGTGTTCGATATGTCTACTATACTGCACCGGCCGGATCATGAATGTAAAATAACATACACGACCGAGTTGGGCAATATGGCCTCTGACGTGATTGATTTGTACTGTTGCCGCTTTCTGTCAACCGAGGGCGACACCTTCAGAATAAAATATGCTGCCACTCTTCCTTGAAACACTTTCTGGACAAACGAACATGTCGCTATTTACTGACATAGTTTTGTGGCTATACGGAAATTCATTTATTTGGTACGCCTAAGCTGTTTTCTGATTGATTACTGGGATTAAGTTAGTGGATTACTAAGCCTTTGTCAGTTGCCGCTATTTGGCAGTCGATGGCGGGACTTACCGTACCAAAAATTCACCGACGAGATTTCCTTGGCCAATTCCCGAACAGACCTTGAAGAAGCGAAAAGGGCCATTCCGTGCCGGCCATTTTGTGTATCCCCCTAATATCGGTGTAGGTCGGACCGGATAATTTACTGGCCATGGTACAGCAGAACGACGCAATATTGGCTACGGAGTTAGCATCTAAAACGAGACGTTAAGGTACACTGGGAGATAAAAAAAAAAAAAAAAAAACGCCGTCTTTTGACAAGCTAATTCTGTGAGTGCGGATTTGTTAGGCCTAAAAACGTTATTTTATCCAGTACCTAACGCTGCAAAGCATACATTAAAGTTGAAAATCGGAAGAAAAAAGATTTCAATTCCTGAAAATTGCAGCAGCTGCCAACAAAGCCAATTAAAATTGCATTACAGATGTAAGAAAATCCGCTGTCACAGCATTGGCTTGACAACCTAAGCCATGTTTTTACCTCCTCATATATCCCTTGCAACTATATAGCCCAACCACGGACACGAACTCCGCAATGGACGGTATTACTGCCATTACTGTATTGTCTTGTCAATCGTTTTAGGGGATGGAGGGGATTGACGCTTAGTGGCGCGTCAATGGCCAGGTCAGTGGCGCCAACCACAGTCACAGTGCAGTATAGGCCTAACACATAAAGCAACAGGAAAATCGGAAGAGAAAGGGTGCTGTTTACCTACCCCATTTCTAACTTAGTATCAAATGTTTACTTGACGTCGGAGTTTTTGAAACCAAGTTCTGAGAAAAATGAAAAAGATTTATGGTAATAGATCGCTGAATAAAAATTGTGAGACACTTGCCTACAAAATTATAAAGTGTGATGGTAAAAGAAGAAATCCTGCCTGTTAAATTTCTTTTTGTCAAAGTCGTCATGCATGCGCAGTTCATTCGTGCGCTCATAAACAGGCATTAGTGGCTTAATTATAGTGACTGGCAAAGTGAGGAAGGCCAATACCTTCCAAAACAACAATCAGAATTCGGCTGACTCAACAGAAAATTCGAAAAGGGTCTCTTGATCGGAGGCGGCGTCACTTTTTTGACGTTACTGATGGATTTGTGGAGAAATCTGACTCAACAACCTGCAGAGAGGTTGGATTTGTTGAGAAGTCTGCATGAACAACACTGCGTGAACAACACTGAATCACTATGGCTGCAGTAAAGAGCATTAGGAGCGACGTGAACAATAAATTTTCAAACACTCGCACGCCTGACGTCAAGCTTAAGTAGTATGCAGCAGCAGTGAATTGCACTGGCTCGGCTTGGTGGTTCTGAAGCCACAAATTACGCTGTGGCTTCGTCCTTACCTTTTGGTGGTGCTTAAGCTGTGGGAACCATATACGCCAGACACATTTGGTCATATTTGGCGGTTAATGTGTCTTATCCTGACTTCTCGGTGGGGCAGGCAATGACTCTTTTCTTGACTGTCTTATCTTAAGCGGCGACTTTAAAAACTTCACCCGGATTTTGCCTGTCTTGACTTGTCGGTAAGACCTAAAATGTGTCCTTGTCCTTACTTGTCGGTGAGATATGCTGAATAAATCAAACGTACCACACAGAACCAGTCTTGTCTCTGTCTGACTGTTGTTACTTTGTGCCGACTTGGTGAGACCTAGACTAGCACTTTGTATTCACTTGTCGATAAGGTCTATGGGGGACGGGGGAGGAATTTAGGCATAATGGCGCGTCGACAGCAAGGCCTAGGGTGTAACTCTGCCTTGAATTGTCAGTGATATACTTAGTAAAATGTTTATCTTGAGTTTTTTTTTGGTTTGTTGATGCAGCGTAGGCTTTGATCTTTTCTTGTCAGTATGGCCTAGGCTATGACCTTTTCTTGTTTTGACTTCTTAGTAAGGCCTAGACTGTTACTTTGTATTGTCCTGACTTGTCGGTAAAACGCCTAGGCTATATATGTCTGCTAGTGGCCTGTCTGAGTCTTGACTTGACAGGCCAGTGGTCAGTGTGCCTTCGGTCTGCCAATATGTACAGTAAATCTTTTGAAAATATGAAATTAGAACAATATTATTTGATTCTTTCTAGTTTACAGCTCTTTAGCTCTTTATTTTTTTTTTACAAAAATCTTTGGTAATGAAAACTGACGCTAATCACTGTAAAAACTTTACTTACTTCACTGCAAATACCATTGGAAATTTATATTATGTATTTAGGATATCATCCCGTCGAAAACGGAAAACGATCAAATTTGCATATTCTAATCCTCCCCTCTCCCTTAAACCCCCCACCCAGTTCGCCTTCCTTCCCCTTTTTTCTCATCCTTCTGGTTTTTTTCCCTTTTTTTTTCATTCCATCCTCTTTTTCTCCATTATGGGGATCGCGAGGAATAGTTTAATCACCCAGGCAATCAGTGGCTGTTTCTTATTCCATTCGCAAGGTTTGTTGGTGATAAATTAAAGTTTAATTTATGAGATAAAACTTTGTGGACGAAGGAGAAGACGAGCCTCTTCTAAATTGAATAATCCAATAGAAGTTTCCAACGACGTGATCCGTTTACGAAACGAGCTGCCTTAGCGATTGGGTGCAAAAGAATTAGACCGCGTGGCTGGGAACGTCTCTGAAGAACCAATGTCCTTGGCTGCAACGAATGACCGTAGAACTTGGTTTCTTTAGCTTCGTTTTATAACGTGAGTCTATCTGTTGGCCCTGTCCAGTGTATGCTGGCCATATCTACAGTTAGTGGCGTAATTAAGCACTGTTGTGTAAAGATACTAGCACCGAGTTGGTGGGGGGGGGTGAAGATGCTTTTCCAATTTCCTTACAACTAATGGCGCGACAACCCAGAGAATACTCGTAGATTTGGGGTTTGTTTTCCATTGCTATAATGTGTGACGCAGTAGCAACCCGGACTGCTGCACTGTGGTTGGCGTTTCTGATGCGCCATTAAGCCTCAATCCCCTCCCCTCCCCCCCTTCTGAAAAAATGCTGTTGTTTTTTCAGATCGTATAAATACTGAGATCCAAATTTAGGCATGACAAATTCCAAACAACTCCAAAAATTAAGAAAATACATGGCAATTGGCTACACAAGGTTTCATTTATTATGAGCCGAACAACACACGAAACAACCATTTACATAAAAGCAGTTATACGTCTTAGACTATTACTATACCCAAGAATTTATAGGGTTGGGGAGGAGAATTTCTAATTCTAACAGTCCCTATTGAAACGTGTTACATTCATTCCTATTAGTTCCGTCTGAGTTTTCAGAGGGCGCTACGCGTTCTATCTGGTGATTTTTGCTCTTTTTTCAGTCCAAATCTAAAAGTAAACTAAATTGCTACTAAGCTAAAGTAAATAATTATTAAATACAAGCTAGTTTCGTTTAGTTTAGTTTAATTGTAGGCTGAAAACGGAGTAGAAATTCCCACATAAAACTCATGGCGCCCTCTGTAAACTTAGACGGAAATAATACGAATGAATCTAAGACGTTTCAAGGGGGTCTCAGTCACAAATTCAACTCCGGGCAACCCTATAAATTCTTGCCATGTCCTGTTCACCTTTCTAGTAACAACGACACATAGGAGACTTGGGAACTTTATTTTCCAAAATTGGAACTCGCTCATTGAAATCTTAACATGTTGTATTGCTTCTCGTGCTTGACAACGAAACTGGTGCATCTGAAAACTCGACTTTTTTTTCTCTTTTTTTTATTGACGGATTTGAGATACTGGCCATTTGCTGTGCCTGGGGTTGGATTACGTAAAATCCGATGTAATTAAAATCCCATATTTCGGACAGTCCTATATAACTGACATGTCGAAATAGGGCAGTAGGTCAAAATCCTAACGTTTACAGATCCAGATCCAATACATCTAAGCTCCTTAAATCCATCTAACTGTAGTCACAAGTCAGCATCATCTGCATGGAGCAATGCTGGACGTCCAAACGACGTCTCCCTTGTTTAACTCACCCTATGGCCACTCCAGCTCCGAATAAGAGCGAGAGACCCATCAGCGTAACGCAGCAACGAGAACCACAACTCGTACGCAAGACACCGTGAAAAATGGATGTGCCATGGTATGTGGGCATTGGGATTAACAGTAGCCCACCACCAACGGACACCTGACCTCTGCGGCCATAATCTCCTGTGACCCGACAAAGAAAGATGGCCGACTGAAGGAACCCGGCGAAACGTACGAGGACTCGTCCAAGTACGGAGGAAGGGATGCACGGGTATGCCAAGTGTCGGATTAATCTCACCATCGACCACCACACAAGGAAGCCGACTTCTCTTTCTTTTTCTTTACTGCATATTCGCCTCACATAAACTTGCAACGTCTACCCGTCTACCCTCCTCTAGGAATAATGGCCATGCCTTGATTTACGGTTACGCCCCAAGGATAAGAGTTTCCTGGGGATTGCTGGAGACGCCATTGTGCTGTGGGCCGATGGATTGGGGCTCAGGGCACCAAGAGGGTTAGTAACCCACTTCTATCCCTTCTTTTCTTCCCCACCCCCTCCCCCTTACAATCCACCACCGAATGCATGAAGATGCTCAACTTGGGGGTGGTAGGTTTGGAAAGGAATGTGCCATTTGCGTGGTTTGTATAAACGCATCGCATTGCTATTCGTCGTCCAGAGACTTCGGCTGGTGTCCTCAGAGATGACTCTTGTAAAATGTAGTAACTCCTAAACTTGCTTCCCACTCCCTCCCTTCCATCGTAAACCGCATGAGTAATAAAATGAAGCTGAAGGAAATCCTTGGCGTATTTCAGCTTTTATACTAGAGGCACAGTGGCTTCTACCGCGAACGTTCTTCACAACTTCCGTTTGGTTTATATCAGTTGTTAGGTTTTTTTTTTTTTAAATAGATATGGCTTAACAAAAACCTGCTGAATGATTGGTGGATTACTTCTCAAAACATGTAGTTTGATCAGTAGTAATATCACTAGGACGTAGTTTTTTTTATCGATATATTTTCTCAATCGCACGAGTTAATCCTCAATAGTAATAAAACGAAGGTGTATTTCCTTGGCGTATTTCAGCTTTTATTTAGAAGTTTATTTTAATTGTTAAATTTAATTTTAAAGCTACAGTCTAAAAAAAACTTTAAAATTTCAGTCAAGATTGGAATTTGAAAATTGTTGAAGCCCACTGGGATTTTAACTTTCCGCCTTAACGAGCTTCTGTATCGTTCGTTTTGTGATGATGGTATTGATAATGATGGCAACTTCCGGTTTTTACGATTGGCTGGCCTATTGGCTGCTCCCCCTCTTCCCAATAGTAGACCAACCAGTAAAAAAAAAAATGTTTTTTTTTTGGGGGGGGGGGGGGGGGGGGACCTTTAAGCACCCCAAAAAAAAAAAAATCAATAAAAAAAAGCCCCCAATATTTTTTTTTTTGGGGGGTGGTGAAACCCCCCCCCCCCCCCAAAAAAAATGGCAACGAGGAGATGCTCCTCACGTTTCCCCCCCCGTGGGCACCACAGCTGATGAAAAACATGGAATGTGTGAGAACATTTTAAACGGGTTAAATATGCAGAAGGACACAGTGTACGCAATCTAGAAGTTTTTGTGAAGCTATTCCCCATAAGTTATTGTGGAGCTAACAGGTCTAGTTAGTTTTGTCTTAAACTAACTAGTAAGTCACCAAAACGAGATGAAGTTTCCTAAGTTCTTTGCCGTTCTGTGTACCGTTTTTGTAATTGCAAAAAAAAAAAGAATCAGTTATCAGCACTTATATTAAGTGGCAATAGCCATTATAATCTATACCACGCGCCATGGCTGTTTGCTGTGACGTGCATATCACGTGACTGGGCTAGTCCAATCAGACGGTCAAACAGCCGTTGTTCTCGTTCGTTATTGGCTAACTCATGGTGACGTCACAGCAAACAGCCATTGCGCATGGTTTAGACATGCCCCAAGTATTTTAAGTTCACTGTAAATCCGATAAGTACGACCATCTTATGTTATGAGATTGCACTTCTATAGTTTGCACCTACATGACTAAAATATACACGGAAACTGATGAAAAGAATTTCAGGTGGGTGTAGATAGAAGATCCTATGTGTTACGCATGTGTGCAAAATACACTACACGTCCGAGTGTATTTCAGACACGATTAAATAAAACTTCATGGAATTTTTAAATATAGTTTACTTCATTTTTTAAAGATTGTTTTGGCGTTACTATTCAACTTACTTGGTTACAGATTTTTAAACGGTTGCCGTTTCACATAACGATTTCAGAGCCCTGATTATGTCTGAAAAAGCAACATTCAGCCGTATTCCAGAAATCCACTGAAGTGTGAGTGTGAGAGGGCAAACGTGAGTGCAAAAATGTAAGGTAAGGGTCAACAATTTTAGTACAGCCACAAATCAAATGTGAGTGTCATAACATCTTAGAGTATTTCTGTAGATGTGTTTTGACCCTTACACTCGACATTCAGCCCCACTCACACTCACACCTATTAGTCTTCCATATTTGAGTGAGAGTGTTTGAGTGTTTGAGTGAGGGACAGAGCACCTCTTCTTTTTAGAGTATTTTAAAATTCATAAGCAATCGAGTCCAGTTCTGTTTTTGTTAATCAGCATTCAACAGTGAAAAAAGTTGCAATGCAGCTTTACACTCCTAAACGTTAGAAGATGCACTTGGATACATTGGAGAAATACTCTGTTTATAGATACACTCATTACCTATCACAAGTCTTTCCTATTACTCGAAGAGCGAAAGAACCAATACTGTGTTGCTTTTTACTAAACACTCGAGGAATGTGTTATTGGAGTAACACAACTTTTTTTAGCCTGGTTGTTTCTGTGCGCAATCAATTCTTAATCTTGTTTTTAAAGGTGTAAGCACAAAGCCAGAAGTCTAGTTTTTTATTTCGTTTGTTCATATGTTCCAGCTCTTTTTCTTTTCTTTCTGCCTGGCCGGAATTACATTCTTTTGTTATTCATGAAACGGGAACAGGGGTGTTCCTTAGGCGATCCATTGCTGGCAACAAACGCTGTAGCTGCAAATTTGTTCAACTAGCGAAACACTACATTCGCACATCCATCCTCACATGGACTTTTGCTTCTTGTTCTTTTTTTTAAACAGATATTTTTTTTGTGTGCACCCTGTTACTATGGTGTAGCATAAGAACGAATACGCGATAATTTATAGTTATTTTATCGTGCACGCCGGAGACGGACGTGTAACATATAACGTGCAGCATTTTAAAACGAACAAAAGGTCGGTGCTGTTAAATTGGCATTTATAGTTTTGCGTTGAATAAATGGAAGAATTTTACGTTTCTTTTATTGTTTCTTTTTCCCCCCTCTCCTTCCTCCCTCCCTAAAATGAAGCTACATATCATGGAATGCAAAAATATAAAATAAAAATGGAGTTTATAGAAATGGGGGGAGGGATCATTTTAACCGAATGCGAATGGCATGACATCAGCTTCCTATTCGAAACGACTTCCTATCCTTTGGTGTAAAATTACTTTTACTAGATAGCACCCGGCCTTCTACGCACATCAGCCGCATTACGCACGTTAGCAAGGCCCTAAGTAGCAACACATATCTGGCACAGGGCAGAATTCTGCTGCCTATGCGGTTACTTGCAACTGTAGAAGCAATTTAGGGCAATTTATAGACAAAAATATCAGACGTCAGGAAGTTTATTAACAGCACGTCACTTCAAACAGGTTTGCACAGTTACTGGAAATCCAGACAGTCGCGGCAGCCACTGAGATCTCGGGTGGCGTGCAGATGACCATAGAACGGCCGTATTTTCTCCGTGTTTATTTTTCACCAAGTGACCGAGAATTATCAAGGGAAAACGGACGTGGCTACGCGGCACGTCGCCGTGTTTTTTGGCCGCGACGACCACTGGCCTCGCGATCTGGCCGCCTAGTGCGTGGGTGGCCTAAAAGGCCCTAGAAGCTTGTTTGCGTGGCTGGATGTTGGTATAAAACGATTTACCGTAGACCTTACGTGGATATTGGTAAATAACCTTTATTACAAAATATCGTGGTAGAAAAAAAAAACACGTCAGCTAGGTTACATTGTGTTAACCCAAATCCGCCTCTCCCCCCCCCCCCCCAAAAAAAAAATGATTTTCAGGTGAAAGTACATTTTTCCTTGACTGAAACTAATGAAAAATACCGGGCATAAAAAGAAAATACTACTGAAAAATACTTGACAAATGAAAGTCCTGTCCTGTGACTCTGTTACACCCTGCTCACATCAAACTCTTGCTTACGAAATTTTCGTGTTTACATTGGCACACACCATTATTGAGACTAAGTCGTATTTTTGGTAATTGCTTTTGGCCTGAGTGAACAAGTAGTTCTCTGCTTATTTTAACACTTTCTCTCGTTGCTTACAGTCTGTGAAAGCCATTAAGCTTCAATTTCCCCTCTCCCCCAGTGAAAGGGAGGGAGCACATTATTTCTTTTTGGAGTGTCAGTTTAATAAAGTTCCTTGAAAATGCAGTTGGTCAGTTGTCATAGAGACAGGACAGTAACTATTGCACTTTGGCTTCCTTAATAATCGTGACGCCTGTGCTCGTTTGTAATGCGGTCTGTTGATTTCTCCAAAAAATTAAAAAAAAATAGACCTACATTGATGTTTGAAGTAGTCTTGCAGTTTGCTATTTTTTCTACATCGAGTGTCACATTTCTTCAGCCTATTCTGTACTGTGACTGAGGCTAGTGCTAATGACTTAGCTGTCGGTGTGTCATTAAGCCTCTATTCCCCTCGTCTATTCGTTGTAGGCTTGTATTTCTGTAGATTTTATGGCTTTGAAATATTTGTTATATCATTGCTAAAGTCATTCCACTATTCAGCGCGTGTAACACTTATCTTTAGTCAAGGCCCTCCTTCTCTAAGTGTGCACCTTGCCACTAACTAACTTAAGCAAGGTGGGGTGAATACCACGTTGCGACTGGTTGCTAAAACTTCAAATCCATCAATATTTGCTGCTGTTGTTATAGCTTACATCAATCACCAGAATTGTCATTCGATCACCTCATTAATCGACAGATATTTCTCTTTTCATTTTAAATCGCAAACTAAACTTTTAACTGCCGTCGTATGCAGCATTATCATTTTAATTTCACTGCGTATGCCGTAATTGTTCAACAGCAATTAAACACATTAATAGTGGTTTTAGTAAGGCCGTAAATTTGGATTGATCAATAAACAAAGGTAAGCAGTTAACGACACAAGAGTCATCACTTAAAGACGGCCCCTTATGAGCATAGCCTACAAGATAAACTAATGTAATGAAGAACCGAGGGGTTCTAACCTTGGTAATACACTGTACAAATGCTTGGTAATAAAGAGCAATCCGCAGTACTCCTTGGTAACCATCGTGTAATTCTAGTAATCTTATGGCATTAATGGTATTCGGTGGCAATATAAGTCTCTGTCATCGAAGGTAATCCGATGCAAGAACACTCAGAAAATCACTGGTAATCTGTAGGTGATTTAAAGTATTCCATATTGCAATCCAGTAATCCAAAAAATTGAGTGCAGTAATCCAGTAATCTGAAGTATTTCTTTTAGTAATTCAGAAAACTGAGTATTCCTTGTAATGAACCAGTATTCCGAAGTATACCACACAATTTTAGCTTGGCAATCTAGGTAATCCCAGTTAATATTTTCAGAATCTTGTGTTCATCCACTGGTAATCAATGACAATCTTTGGTAATCCACGTTTTCCAGTGAACCGGTGTACACAATTTTCACCGGTTAATAACCCATCGTAAAGACAGAAGAAACAACTATCCCGACTGGGACTCGATCCCAGGACATTCAGTTTACTAATCGGCAGCTCTACCAACTGCTCTACCAGGAGTTTGTAATGGTTGTTCGTATTTGTGTTTTTCACTTTATACGCAAGTTTTTTATTCATTGTTACTAGTTTCAACAATCTTTACACTTGGGACGAAACGTTGGGGATAAAACATTGCGTACGTTGTCAACAGTTTTGCTGACGTAATTGTATACCGGAACAAAACAACTTCACCTTTTTTACGACCTTGTCTACTTTGTCTTCGATTCTTACGTCTTTTCTACATCATTTACAGCATTATTAGCATCACAAGGCATTGAGAAGCATCAGACTCCAGGGTGTGCTAAACAGTAGCGATGGAAAACGCTGTCTCCACAAAACGGGTTTAGACTGGTCTCAGGACTATATTAAACCCCAACGAGACGAGGGCGTTCCAAGTAAAAACCCTACGTTGATAGTCCATTAAGACCAAAGTCGGGGTCGTACGACACCCTGTTCACGACCCAAAAGCGCGGTGGCTTGCAGCGCTGCCGAACGGTTTATTGGTCATAACGGCTAGAAGAAGTCTGATGGCGATGATGAGCAGTGTAGCATTGGTTGGGGCTTTTTCCACGAACCACACCCGAAACCGAAAAGATCTGGTTCACTCTAAACCATTTGCCGACTCAACTTACGCCACTTGTGACTGTGAATCTTGGCAGCTTGAGATCTACATCCCATGTAAAAATAATTCATTTGCGCTAATTTAGACTGCAAGTTTCCAAAAAGGGTCGGCCTGTGAAAGTAATGATATCATTCAGCGAGGAGAGGCCGCCAAGGTTAATCCTATTATCCAAGGTAATCGCACCGAATAATACTTTGGACGTTAATGAAGACTTGAAGATTGCTACCGATTATAGTAGCAACCTTCTAGGTTTCATCTAACTTTCGAACTATTATTCGGTGCGATTAACTTGGCTAATAGGATTAACCTTGGCGGCCTTTCCCTGGTTGAATGATATCACTACTTTCAATGGCCGACCCTTTTGGGAAACTTGGCGGCTTCTCTTATACCAGTTTTGGTTTTGTGTGGACTTAATAAACTCATAAGACAGTCTGAAACTAAAAGTTTTCATTTACAGCTTATTTTTTAAAAAGTTCCCTGACCTTTGACAACCACGAACGTTTTGCTCAAGAATGAAAGAAACTAAGTCCATCGAAGAGCACAGTGAGCAAACCACAGCCGGGTGGATATCGTCCTGGCTTCCGAGCTAAGAGAACGTGACATCGAATTGATTTCAGGCACTAGGATGGGGGAGGAATCAAAGGGAAAGACTCACATTTGGGGAAAGGAAACAAATAAGGCAATTGCTGCACTTAAAAAAAAATCTGAAAATTGGCTCTATTTATGTTTCAAAGGCAGGGAAGTGCTTAAAATCAATGGTTTTAGAAGGCTCCGTGGTACATAAACCTCTTTACTGTGGCGTAGTAAAAAATACGTAGTAAATTTGGTCAGGTTTGGCCTTCCTGTTGTTGTGTGGTATGCACCCAGCGTTAGCCATTGCACCAGAAGGAGTGAGGGACAATTTTGCTTGGTAAATCCCATCGGAAATTCCTAGGATCTTTTACATGCTACAATCGACAAGAGCATGAGACATCACAGGGCCCATCTCTTCCAGAAAATGCCAGGGGTGGCTGAGGCCGGAGTCGAACCCGGGACCTTCCAGCTCGGGAGACGGTCATTTTTGGCCTTCCTATCTAAAGATTGCTAAATAAATTTTCGCTAATTCAAATTATAGGTTTAATCACACATATAAAGGTCGAATAATATGTGTCGCATCCAGTTAGAGTAGGCCTACCAGTGTAATACTGTTGTAGCCTACTCCCAAACGTGCATGGAGGGAAACCAGCCCAGATATTAACTTGAGCTTCTATCCAAGTCTTGAGGTAACGTATGTGGCAGTGGGACGAGCCAAATGACCATACCTTACACACTTTCAGGCATGTGCGGTGAAATAGTGAGGTCGTCCAGAAAAAGCATTATTTCACCAGTACGCATTTTACAATCGGGGCTAGTATTGTAACTTTCCAGGCTTTCCTATGATTCTTTAATGTTTGCAGGGAGAGTCTTCCATTAAGGAAGTGAACAGTAATTCACAATTCCCTTCACTGAGTAAATGAATAGTAAATCACCAGTCCATCAACGCAGTAAGTGATCCGTAATTCACCATTCCTGACACTTAAGTTAGCAGTCATGCCTTTCATTAAGCTCTGCCTAAATTCTAATTAGCCTATAATCTCATAAAACAAGATTATTTTGATTTCAAGACTACGCTGTGCAAATAAAACAAACAGCCGACTCCACAAGTCTGCTGTTACAGAGTCAATTATCCATAAACCAAATCACTTTGGTTATCTTAAAGGTACATGCATCCCTGTTGGCTTTCTGTTTGCCTCAGTTTTGCGTGTTTAGTTCAAACATATGTAAATGTTGCCGACCCATTCATTTTCTTGATTTTTCTTTCGTGCGAGTTGATTTTGCTACATTAATTCTAACTTGTGTAAATATTACAAAGGCTAGTCTCAACGGGTCGCAAGACATACCGGAAGGATTTATGTCCCTTTAACGCAAACCTCGTATCACAACAGTGCCAAACCATTCATCCCTTTTAAAACTCAGTGCTGTTGAAATAGCTGGGTAGGCTCCTACCCTGCCCTCTTCAGCAGCGCATCACCTTTTCTGCCCCCCCAAGACAACCCGTATTATGCAATATAACCGTAATACTTCACCATTCTCGTTTTGTCTCTGCGTATAAACGACGAATTCCGCTTCCGTCCACGTCGACATTGAGTGGTTCCATTTCCCGCCCATAGATGTCACTCATCCTCAATATCTCTTTGTCAGGCCCATCTCGCGCTTCCTAATCGGCTATTTTGTATCGCGCGCCGTAACTCGCCCCAAAATCTTCCATCTCCACTTGTTCGTAGGTTTACCAATCTTCTGCTTTTTTTTTTTTTTTTGGTTCCGTTTCTTTCTTTCTTTTCCGTTTTTGCTATTTTTCTTTCACCGTTTCTCGTCGGCAAGTAGTTCCTACTTCCCTCTGTCGATCAAGCGAGTCAACGCGCAACGCGACCAAACGGCCCTGGTAGGCTGCGCCCTCTGTTGGTAAAATCTTGACCGACGAACGGAAGGACGTCGGCGGATCGGGATCTTATTTACGACGAACTGATGAAACGAAAAACGAACAACAAAACACTCATTTTGTGTTAGTGTTGATTTTATCTATATGTGTATATTATTTTATTGTAGTCCTATCCGTTTGAAAATGGATCTTGAATGCTCGGAAATATTATGTACTGGTGTTTTATCTCTCTAGATGCGTAAGGCTTACGGGCATTTTTATCACAGACAAACGCATTTTTGAAACCAATATCTACTCTAAATTAAATTTTGAAAATAACACGAAAGCTCAGTCATAGGCAAATAAATTTTCAATAATTTTAAGATTAACCTAATTTACCGCATTTTTTTCTTTCTAATTTCGTCCGATTTGTGAAATTATATGGGTACAGCTGGAATCACGCGGGCATGCCTAGTCTATGTTTTCACACGAATTTTTTTAATGTTTGTCTTAAGTTCATTAAAACTGTGAGTGTAGTAATACACTCATGATGGTAGATAGGTTTTATAAAATTTGGAGTTTTTACTAAATTTCACTAAATTTGTGACTGTACTAGGAAGGCACACCAAGTTTCACAGGTGTTTTAAATAAATTTACAAAGGTACGTAAAAAATTAACCAAAAGAGAAGCCATACACAATAAAAAAAATTTAGCACGGTAAAGGTATATTCTTCACAACATACTTTTATGTTGTTTACAAAGGCAGGTACTCCCGCGCAAACCTTTCCCTTCCCAATAATTTGTTTCATGTAGCTTGCTTTTGAGCTGCATAAATAGAAATTGCCACTCTTAAATTCATTCAGTAATGGTAAACCGTACACGGGACAATTTATTTACTGGTTTTCAGGCCTGCGTACAATTGTCAGGGTTACCAACAAACAAGGATTTTTTTTGCACATTAAAAAAACCTGTGAATTTCGTAGTAAAATTGTCTCTCTATCTCTAATGAGATAGGTGTAACCTATAGCAGTTAAGGGCAACGTAAAACTACAGTTTAAGATAGAGGTGCTTTTATTATCGACATTAACATTTCAAGATTTTGAGAAGTTCTGTTTTACAGACCGGTGAAAAACATGTATTTTAATTTACTTGACTACATTTTTTCTAGCTAAGCACTACTGCCTCAAGGGTCGGTATTAAGTTCATAATAAAATCTAAAACGCACTTAGGATCATAATTTGCAATGCGGCCCAATAAACGTGCACATAAATAAACACAATCACGACGTTTCAGTCTCATCTCGAGACCGTTATCAAGAGATAAACTTTAAAATCAATACAACATAAATAAAGAGGGAAAAATACCGCCTATTTTCACCTGTATATTCGGCATCAACCAGAATTTATCCAGCAGGCGTGATCCAGTTCCGTTCGGTTTAAAAATAAGACTCGCTTGTTACCCGGCTGTTGGCGCTTGGCCAACTCCCGTGTATGCACGGTTGCGTATTGCCGTACATTTAAGCCGTTACATAAAATCAAGCGAGGGTAGGTCAAAGACGGATGAGTTCAGTCAATAACGGTATTCTGTAGCTCCGTCGATATATCATCTGTTTTCATCAACAGATGACTGTTGTACCGCACTACCAGCAGATGTAAAAAGCAGATGTTAAAAAAAATCTAAGTACCAATGCAAACCGTGAACGTTGCAAGGTGTTTCCGGGGATACACGACGTACAGCGCTATGATAAGATCTAGATTTGGCGTTTGTTTGACATCTCTGCAATGTGTGGCGCAGTGGCAACCCGGACTACTGAACTGTAACTGAGGTTGGCGCTAATGAACGGGCTGTCGACGCGCCGTTAAGCCTCAATCCCGCCCCCCCCCCCCAACTCTATCCCCCCCCCAACTAAGACACTTTAAAAGGACTCAGAAAAGTATAGTGTCCGCGGCCTATCTTGAGTTCGTCCCAGAACGACACACATACTCAATTGTATGCGTTTGGTAGCAGAGTGCCTTGTTGATGCAAAAACAATGGCGGCCGTCGATTAATGCCGTCCCCTCCAGGA
The DNA here is from genome assembly GCA_023313725.1 of Lithobius niger. NCBI lineage: Eukaryota > Metazoa > Arthropoda > Chilopoda > Lithobiomorpha > Lithobiidae > Lithobius > Lithobius niger. The sequence goes on along the minus strand of JAHWFP010044649.1, from coordinate 423 downwards.
AAAAGGAACCGCTCATAAAATATCAATACAGGACTCAAGATAAACCGCGTACACAATAGTCTGATGATGCAGCCCCATGAGCGGATGGAAAAAATGTACCACCTTTTAAATAAATATTATTGTACGAGTTAAGAGTTGCCGGACTCCCCCCTTCATTTGGAAACACTGAACATTATTACGAATTTGTATAACTAATTGGAAAAATGTATATGAAAAGTAAATAGGCAACGGGTCATTGAAATAAGTCTACATCTGCACGCAAAAGGTTACAAATTCATCTTCGATTATTCGCTACGTACATACTGATTAAACCAGTCTGTTAGCTAAAGGTACTGAAAGCAAAGTAAAAACTTTCGACATACCTTAGACCTGATTGATAAATACAGATGCAAACCTATTTTCGTTGCCTTTTGGACTTGAAAG
>JAHWFP010044648.1:0-36524 GCA_023313725.1 Lithobius niger | reverse complement strand
GAAATTATCGGCAACACTGCTGACAACAAACTTGTTGCATCTGTGGTTTTTACGAGGAATTTGTGTGCGCCTTGTCTTTATTAAGTGGTGTGCTGAGACGGATTAACCAGTGGCTATATAGCTAGGTAAGTCATGAGCTTTAAAATGTGAATGAGTAGGCTAACCTGTAGATGTGTGTGACAAGGTGCGTCTTAATGTGAATTCATACGGAACCGTTTGACGCATTCCGAGATATATTTTTTTTTTTGCTCTGCGCAGTTTGAGGTTCCATATGCGCCGTCAGGATCGCGAATTTAAAAATTATTAAATTTTCTGCTGAAGTTGAGAACTCGTCAATTAGCATTTAAGATGAAATCAAAAACGAAACTTAAAAAAAAATAACAACGTGCGTCATCTGCAAAACTACACATTCTAAAAAATAAAATATAAAATAAAAATAAAAAAATATTACATAGTCAGTAACCCAAAAAGAGGGCTTTTAACTTTCGTATTTGACTAAGACAAGTAAGTATTAAACAATACCAAATGTGTTTTTTAAAATTATTATTATTATTAGTATTAATAATTTGTGGTTTGTCCTGGCTTTTTTTTTAAATCTGTTTCATGAGATATCCTTAAATTCGTGGATTTCCGTATTTTTTCTGAGTTTAGAAAAAGCAACATTTTCGTGGCCATTTAATTTTTTTTTTGAGGCGTGGTGCGATGCAGAGAAAGGAAGCTTTACATCTTGTGCTGTGTCTGTCTCGCTGTCTGTTTGTCCATCTTTGCGATAACTTTCTAACACGCTGTTTGATTCAATTCAGAGTTTTTTTGTCTGTTTGAAGATTTAAATTCGTCAATCAATAATATTGAAAGGCTTTTCGGAACACCAACACGCAAATATTAAAATCAATCACACACCATCAACACAACAATTCTTACAATTATTATTCAGGGAAATTAATCAGAAATTCAAAGATATTTAGGGAAATAATAAGAAATTCAAGGAAATTCAGGGAACTAATCATAAATTCAAGAAATTGTAGGAAAATTAATCATAAATTGCGGAAGTTAATTAAAAAAATAAGAAATTTCAGGCAAATTAATGAGAAATTCAGGGAAATCCAAGGAAATGAATCATAAATCAGAAACACAAAGTAAAAAACCAGACGCATAAATCGACAGTTGAAAGTAAGTGCGTCACGTCTTTCATAGACAAATCAAGAGATTTACAATTGTTTATTACATAAAATTCCCTTTTAACTCTTAAATTAAAAAAAAAAAACATCAAAATTCGTTGCGTACAGCATTTTATACAATAAAAAGAATAAATTTGAGAATTACCAATTTTAGTACTATTTCTTGCCACTAGATGGCGTTGTAAACAAAGTGTGTTTTAACCGAATTAATAACTCGTGCATTTTCCGTGTTATTTTTTTCTTATCATATGTTTGTTTTTTTTGGGGGGAAAAATTAATAAAATTATACGTTTACAAGTAAACCGGTTAAAGGTGCATTCCGCCTGCCTTATAACAGTTACGCGCAGATCGCCATCCGCGCATGTTACCATCGCACCGTTTCGCGAGACTCGGCGTCGTAATACAAGGAGAGGTAAGGTAGCTGCGTTCCTCGCAGCGAGGAAAGCAGCCACTATCTCAGTTAGGCGTAGTAGACAAAACAGAATGAACGCAAAAATTGTGTCGTCACAAACCGGATTGATTTCGTATTTTAACATCACACTTTATAATTTTTTAGGCAAGTATCTTATAATTTGTCTTCGGCGATCTATTGGCATAAATAATTTTAATTTTTACCGCATTAGTCTTTTAGATTTTTGATCTCATGGTAATTATTAGCAAACGAATAAAAAATAAGTATATGCACACGCTCAGATGAAACGTCATGGTTATTGTAAGTGCACAAAGGATCATATAATCGCAGGACGGTACTAAATTAGTTCCCAATATTCAACAGAAAATCTCCTAGATGCCATATTTTCAAACGGATTTGTAGCAAGGGAAAGACTATCTGTAAGTAAATAGACCTTTGGGGCCGTACTTGATGTGGAGGATCGAGAAAAATGGCGTTGGGAGGAATATACACTTTGCTAACAAGAACCGGTACTAAAATTGGTAAATGTCAAATTCTGTCTTTCTCGTGCATAAAATTATTTTGATTGTTCATTTTGAATTCTGACTACAGGGGAAGCCGGGGATTTTGGCCTCTTGTCATGAATTTGGTTAGGTTAAGTTGGTTAAGTTACCACTTAGTACAGTGAGGGAATGGTGTAAAGGCCTGTAAGCTCAATAAAATATCAATCAAGAGACTCAATAGAATCGTATTATTGTAATAAAAAATTGTTGCAAATTACCTTATCAGTCCTATGATGGCGAAGACTAGTGATACATATACTAAACCAATACGCTTATCTAGAATCGTAAAGGCCTTGAAAGGCTGCTTCTGCCCCGATTATACATTTTCTTTTCTTTGTTTTCCCCATAACTTGACCAATCTACGGTGGATCTTGATTAAAAAAAAAAAAATTTAAACATCCGTCGTAACATCCGGGGATTGTAGTTAAACCTAGTATGATGCAACAACGGGTGTTTCTTTATTTCTTATCACTACGCTTTTAATTTCTCTTCATCGAGCTTGTCATTTTGGATATTTTTTTACCTTCGAGAGCCCAGTGGGAGGGTTCTAACCCAGTCTGACCCAAATCTAAACCAAGTCTGATGGTGCTAACCCAACGACAATCGTTCCCATCCGTCTAAAAATAATTTCAAAGCAAGGATGCACCAACACTGCATCAGTATTTCGACGTGTCATGTGGCAGAACAGTAAAAATGTGCGTTTGACATATGCAATTCGAAAGGCTGACGTATCAACAGGGCACTACTAAGTCTGAACGCGTGGTGTACTGAGCAGTCAGTATCTATATTGCACATTATATTTTTTTTAAATCGTCTCCTAACCTTTGCTACTACAACGGCAAATGAGCCAGCTATCTTGTGTGCGATGATGTAATAACAGACCAGTCAAGTTTTCGTCCGACGCTGATATTGGTTTTGTTACAAAAATATATGAAAATTTCGTTGCTTTACAGTTTACCGTCCCCTTCTCTTTCATTAGGTATTTACAGTTTTTAAAGTTACGAACAACACATTTTACATTAAATTCAGCAGTTAATTGGGGGAAGAGGGGGGGAAATTTTACCCATGGGTACCCCATGTTGCGCGTTATGTGAATTAAGACTGGCAAAACACAACCCCCCCCCCCCCCCCAAAAAAAAGTAGGTCTTGATGCGTTGGACCATTGATGAGCCTAACTTTCACCTCTTGCAAATTTTTATTATCGCCCAAGAATAATGAAAGGAGGGGAGAGGAATGTTTTCTTCTGGCTCGAACTCTCTTTTTCGAAAAAAATGTGCATTGAGATCGAGAAACAGTATCAAAATACACGTAGGCCTACTCAATACAAAACACTTGTTTTACTTGGATTTTATGAACTTCGACATCTATAACCAAACGACTCCCGAATATCTCGACAATTTAAGGAGCTATCCATGAGCAGCTTATATTATACAAGGGCTTCTCTCAACAAACCCTCTACCTGGTGGAGAAATGTATTCGAACCACGGTAAATGTATGGAATTTTTTTTCAAATATTCACAGTAAATTCCTTTATTTAGTTATCAAGGAGCGCACGACAGTTCCTGTTACTCCAATTCGTGTAATATTTGTCGAAATTATGCTCGTAATACTCACTGCTAATTTCGAGGTTCGTTTCAAGTTTTTGTGAGAAACACTTAGTTTCTACTGACGCCATTGATCAAGTGACCAAAACTCTTGCCTAGCCCTACTTTCCACAGTTTTTTTTCCTTTCACACAAGCCTCAAATCGAGCGTCATACATCGGAAACAGATTCTTAACATACATGAAAAAAAAAAAAAATACTAGAATGCTGTATTGACAAAATTCGAGGTTCGATTCACCTTTTAGAATCGCACACAGACTTATGTCGGTTATTAAAAATCAAGAAAATCTGCTGATTGTCTATTTTCAACGTATAGTTTTGTTTTAATTTGGTGACTTACATGGCATAGACAAAGCCACAGCTGTGCTGGCTACATGTATGAAAAAACAAAAAAAAAAAAATCAAAATAACTCTTTTGTCAAATTTGAGGTTTCTGTTGACCTTTTAAAATGGCTCACAACCATATTTTGGGCTCGTTCGTTTTAATCTGGGCTTTAGGAGGGAAGGAAAGAAAGCTGGCGCACTTTTAACTAACTCCACCTGTCGGAATGAAAGAAATTGTTGGGGTTGCCTTTTTTTATTATTATTATTTATAATATTAAATCAGTGTTTGAAACTAGTATCGAACCAATAAAAGTTACGTTAACCTTCCTGTTACGGACTTTAAAAAAAATTTGAGGGTCAGAGGCCAGTTGAGGCCAGGAGGAAACAACCTCCCTTCCCTCCCTGGCCAGCCACTGCAAAAATAGGACATCGTTCGCTTTGCACAGTCGTTCAATAACAAACAACACGACAAAACAATGACAGTAAAATCCTACAAATAAGCATAATAAAACGCTGTAGTTTACCGCACCTGAAAAGCAGCGAGGCTGTTGCAATAATTATTAATATACCCATCGAAATTCGTTGTGCCGTCCAGATTCTCGCATAAAAATTCGGGGTACCGTCCAGGTTCCCGCCAAACTAAGTGAGGACACGCTTTCGGATTGTTCTTCGCGATAAGAGTGGAGCCATCTCGCTATCTAAGCGTAGTCTCTAACTGACCACAATATTGAAGAGCTGATACGCCGAACAGTTACACGCCGTTGTTCATTGCCATTTTTCTTATTAGCACGCTCGTGTACGTTTACGTCATTAATAGTCCGTGTACTAAGGACGATGGTTTTGCGTTGAAAGACCTCGTTACCAATTACTAAATTCGTGAAATCCCCAGTGTTTTGACCTACTAACCTTCAATTCAACCACACTTACACTTTTATTTCGTCGGATCATAATTGAACAAATGTGTGTAGTTTTTGAGGAGATGTGGCTGTCTCGATTTGCTCCAGGCCCGTTTTTGGCACAATCACATCAATTCTACGTGAGACACGTCGAATTGAAAGCGTAAATTTTTTACCAAAGTATCCTACGATTCTTCTTTTTAGAGTACAGGTTCATACTTTTATTTATTTTCTCTTTAGAAAAACGCATAAGGCCCCTCAGTTGTGCGCGGTTTTATTTTTTACGCACTCAACACATAGTCACAGCATTTAAGGAATTTTTCTTGTAAAGGAATTTTCGTATTTTTTTTTTATTTAAATTTATGGTATAAATAAATTGTAAGCGATGTCGGCTAGACGCTGATGTGTTCCTGTAAATTTATCACTTTGTGACGTAACAACTAACCTTCGAACGAGATTACTACCTGATTTTAGTTGGCACATGAATACTGATGCAACCTATCTCCGTTGTCTTTTGGCCTTAAACCGTCGGACTGCCTGAGCACGAATTGAACCCTCGACTTGGCGACTAGCGGCCTACTGTTCAACCACACTGACACGGCCAAAAAAGGAAATTACATCAGCAGCATTTGATTTAAAACGCGCACTTTCCGAGCGCCGTTGGTGGGGCGTTTGTTGCCGCGTCCTCCCATCGAGTGAACTAAAAGCAACATGTAAGAAACCATGAAATGAAGTAATTACAGAGCGGAAAGCCAAATGATATCGATTAGTAACTAATAAATAGTCCTTAAGTCCTATGGCATCGACTCACGGAAGCTGTCGGTTCAGGGTTCACGTCTGGACTGCCGCCGAAATTTCTTTGCTGTTCGAGTGGTTCCGGTTTCGAACTCTTTGACCGAGGAAATAGTCTCGAAAAGTACCGTGTCTGGTTTCCGGCGTAATCTGGACAGTTTGATTCTGACCCCCTAATGAAGCGAAATTCATAATTTTGTCTATCCCTCCAAGCTCCAAAACCAATCTCAGGATTGGTATCAGTGGCTCACCACCCTTCCAAGTCCTGCCTACCTTCTGTGGGAAAATATTATTTTATTTTTGTTTTTTATTTTAAATACGGACGCAAACCTATTTACGTTTCCTTTTAGCAGGGTGTTTGATTTAAATCAAATGATTTTTTTATTAATATTAGATTTAAATTTAGATTTTTTTTATTAAAGTCGCTAAAAATCAAATAAGTGCCTCTCGTGAGTGTTCCTGAAAAAAATTGACGCGAGCGGGCGGTATTTTTATTTTATTTTACTTTTTATTCGTGATTTTTCAGATGCGGATGATGCCTTTTTTTTTTTTTTTACCAACAAGTCGAAATCAGTAGCATATATTTTGTTGTCGAGCATAATATCTATGTTGTAATGCCAGGATTAGCGTTCAAAAGTTACACATTTGATAAAAGCCATTCTGTTATATCCAAGATTTTGGTTGTGACATCTATCTGAACGATCCTTAGATTCGTTTCGAGGCGATCATGTGAATGGAGTAAAGAGCTGAAATGGTCATCGGCTCCAGGTAATGTTTGGTGAAAGTGCTGATGCGTGATTGACACTTTTTTTTAGACAACGTCATAAAAAAAAACGCTTCATACGCTAAGAAAAAAAAAACCCATGCGTGCGCTCCTGAGAACCACTTAATTTATTTTTAGTGGTCTAATCACATCGATTTAAATCATGATTTAAAATCAACATTTAAAGGGATATACCTCCCAGCGCCATTTTTCTCGATCCACCACATCAAGTACGGCCCCAAAGGTCTATTTACTTACTGTTAGGCTTTCCCTTGCTAAAAAACCGATTTAAAAGTGGCGTCTAGGAGATTTTCTGTTGAATATTGTTAATTATATTTAAGAACGACTCGTAACTATATGATGCATTGCGCGCGTACAATAATCATGACGTTTCATCTCTGTGTGTACATCTACTAATTTTATAATAATTACCATGAGATCTAAACTCTAATAGACTAATGCGGTAATAATTTAAATTAATTATTCCAATAGATCACCGAAGCAAAATTATAAGACACTAGCCTAGAAGATTATAAATTGTGATTTTAAAATACGAGAACACAATCGTTGACACAATCGTTGACTTGACTCTGTCTTGTGTACTATTCCCAAAGCCAACCGAGACAGCAGCTATGCGAGAAATGCAGCTACCACCCCAGCCGACCTTGGCGCTGGAATTGCTCGGATGACTATCTGCGTGTAGCTGTAATTTGGCACGCAGAATGTTATAAGGCAGGTCGGGTGTCCCTTTAATAATAATCCTGATTTAAATCAATAATTCTACCCTTCTTTTAAATGTTTCAAGGTAATTACACCCTATAAAATTTCCAGTTGAAGTTTTGCTGTCTCTAATTATGATCAGTGTCGCCGAACAGCTGCTTTACGGCGACTGCCTCTTCTGCCGGCGCGGAAAAGTTGTTTTTTCAGCATTTGGTTAAGTGCATACAAAAACATCCAGTTACCCGGGAACAGTCAAGGCTGGAAAACTTATGTTTGTTGCTGAAAGTACTAAAAAAAAAAAACATTACCGTCATATGGATGGCAATGACTTAACTGAAAACTGATTAACCGTCAAAGCAATATTTTCTACCAGTGTCTTACCTTATGGCCAGCTACATATTTAAATCCGTATCATCCGTAATGTATGTTAAAACCGACCTTAGCGTTCGAAATCCGTTTAAAACGATTAGTTTATTTTCAAGGAATTATCTCTGTAAACATTCACCTAAATGTTCGCCACTTTACCTCAGAAAACATGGATAAAAAATACTGATTTAAATTATTAAAAATCAGATTTTTTTATATTTAAAAAAAATAAAATCACGATTTTTACCCACCCTGCCTTTTAGTTTCGTTAAGCCCGAAAGAAACGGAAATTAGATTGCGCATTCATATTTGTGGTCATGGTGGCTGAGCGGTGAGAGAGCTCAGCCTGGTTGCTGGAGGTTTGCGGATCTGGTCGAACCCCTGGAAAGGGGACCTTGGCAAAGTCCCCGCCAGGCCTGTCGGTCAGGGCTGCATGCGAGGCTACCATGCTCCTTCAGCGGATATGGGAAGTCTTCTGGTCAATTCTGGACAAACTTTCGACCCCTACGATGATCGGAGGTTTCCCGGTTCAAATCCCCGGGTTAGCTCCTCCCTTGATTTCTTCTCTGAAAGAAGTCTAGTAATGTTCAAAATTGAGCTGGTTCAGCCATACAAGCATTAAATTGCTGACTTAAGGCTGACTTAAGGCTCAAAGAATAAATTTAAAAAAATTATAAAAATTCATGGCACATACGCGCTGGTTCCCTTCCCATTTAAGACTGCACACTAGAAAAGTTTTCATAACATTTGTGTTCCTATTTATGCCAAAAACGTTGTGGGCATGTTTGCGACGATTTCGGAAGGCAAATTGAAATTAAAAGTGCGTGACAAAATTTTCCCAATCTGAGTGATGTACGTTTGCTTAAAACGTGGTAACAAATTCAACAGCACTCAAGTAATTGCATCTGTGATGAATTACCATAAACTTCAGTCATTTAAAAAAACAAGCGGCTACAGCGACTGCCTAGTCGCACCGGTCTTCTGTACAGTTCCTCCACTTCCAATGTTGAGGCGCACACCTCTATCATGGGGGCGTCGGACGAACGTCTAACTGGAAAATTGTCTAATGGGATAATTGTCTAATATCTGCATAAATAAAAAATCTGGAAAATCGTCTAAACGGAATATCGTCTAATGGAAAATCATCTAAACGGAAAATCGTATAATGGATAATCGTATAATGGATAAACGTATAATGGATAAACGTCTAACTGTATAAACGTCTAACTGCGGTTTCTGATGTTATATGTATAGCCGCAGCGAGCGCGGTAGCGCGAGTGAGGCAGAGACATTAGACGATTTTCCATTATACGAATTTCCTGTTAGACGATTTTCCATTATACGAAAATCCAATTAGACGATTTTCCATTATACGAATTTCCTGTTACACGACTTTCCATTATATGAAAATCCAGTTATACGATTTTCCATTATGCGAATTTCCTGTAAGACGACTGTCCGTTATACTGTTTTACGGTATACGTTCTTCCAATTATGCGATTTCCCAGTTAGACGATTATCCCTCGCCCCCTATCATGCACTACAACAGCTATCTCTATTATACTAATCTAAAAGCAGTAGCCATCACAATTGTCGGTTAAAAATGTGTTAGCTTTTAGGCCTATTTTACATTTTAGGCGTAATTCTTAGCTTTTAGGCCTATTTTAACCAGCAGTTTTAATTTCGTAAGTAGCAGCTAACGGCGATATGGATTGTATGGTAAGCCTATTCAGTTTTGCAACACGGTGCGCCTACAGGCTCACAGTTACACTGTTACAACGTAACGTGCAACGTAGCGTATGTAGATCAGTGGTAGTAGGGAAGTGACGAGAGAGACGCTGTTGATGAAGCCAACAGCGACTCGTAGCAACTTGACGTTGCCATGGTAACATGATTTTAGGCCTAATTTTAAAAATGTAGTTTGAATTTCCTAAGTAGCAGATATAGGCCCAATGGAGAATTTGATTCGACGGTAAGCCTATTCATTCATGCAACAATGCGACGAGACTACTTTAAACGAAGCTAAAATCCATTTGTTTTTATTGAGTGTTACCTTAGGATTTTAATTCGACGATCAAATGTTATTATTTAATTTAGTTACCTCGAAGAATTCTATTAGCTATAAGGAAGTAACGATGTTTTAATATGCCATGCGATTTAACTAACTTCTCATACTGAATCTAACGTTGTAAACAATGGTCGTCAATAGCTGGTACCGTAGCGAAGTTGAAAAAAGCGACGGACGGACGAAGTCGTTGCAAAGTCTTCTCAATCGGTACGGCTGTACAGAAGACTAAAAACAGCTTTACTTTTTAAAATCTTCTAACAGTTTTGTCCTTCTCTAAAGCTTAGAAAGCATGTTTAGCGTTGTGAGCTGAACCTGAGCTGAACGTACCATTACTTTTCTTTCAAACTTTGATGTTCTGCTCCTTTTTATTTTTTTTGTTGTTGTTTGTTTTGCAATTTATTGTTAAGTATTTGACTAAATTTTGTTTGGTTTTACTTTCATCGAGTATTATTTGAGAATAACTTTGTATATTTCACTCCTGTTCGTACTGTATGTTGTTTTTATCTTCCTTTTCATAAATATGTTGTGTATTCAGTATATAAATACATGTTTATTTTTTACCTCGATGTTGATCAGCTATTGGAGTCATTTTTTTTTATTTTGCTTTTAAAAGAGCCCGCTCAATTGCTTTTCTTTGTCTGCTGCCCTCACAACAAACGTGAGCATCATTGTGGGATGAGTGTTTTGTTTTTCTGTTCAGTTCTTGTAATTTGTGTTGGATGAATCAACTTTACTTTGGCTCTACTGAATGTAACTGAATGAGTGTGATTGGCTCTACTGAAGCGAACTGAATCTGATTGGCTCCACGTCAACAAGAAAGGCACTGAAAACAGGAAGTGACGTTTCGTTCACTGTGTGTGGACGTCATCAGACCTGGGACACCAGCAGACTAAGTCTACTTACAACAATAACTAATTTGCGTAAAAATTCGTGAGAATGTTTACACCACAGCTTAACTTAAAATTAGGATATAGAATTAATTCCAACTAAAAATATTTAAATTAGAACCAAAGGTCAAGCGATGCCATAGCCGAACACCAGGAGCCACGCGGCGCTTATAATTTGTTCTAGTTCCATGCCTTGCATAGGGCATAGGTTTTTCTTGTTTCAAAAATTTTAGGGATTTTTTAATGCTACTTTTTGTCCTACTTCTTAGGTTTTAGCATTATTGTGCATTATGTAATAGAATAAAAAGGGAAAGTAAGCGGAATTCAAACCATGGGGGGGTTTCCCCCGGCAACTCATGATTCCACATAATAAAATTGATTCACATTGTTCAGCATTGTTAGAGTTCAGTTGTGGGTTTGAAAAGCATTCAGAAAACCTTGAATAATCACGAGATCCGTACAAATATAATCTGAACGACGATAACGGGTTCACGACGGTAACCTTTGCGGCACTCAAAATCGATGCATCTTAAGGCACACTCGGGGGAAAAACGGGCAAAGAGCATTAAAAAAATAGCGGAGAACAACTTTTTCAATGGAAAGATTTAAAATGAAGGCAGGCAGTATTTTTCCAACCTCTGAAGTCACGAGATCAAACAGTAACCGGTAACATTGAGCTTGTGAACTCGTGGAATTGGCACTGCCATCCTCCAATAGCATATATTTTAAAGGTTTTTCTTCATAATTTGTATCCGAGATTGGAACGTCACCTTCGTGAAGAAGACATTCAGGATACAACAAACTAACTCCGTACTACGGAAGCTATGTGTTGCCAGAAATTTTAACTTCATCTCATATATGGACAATCAAATACTTCAAGATCATTCCCTGTTAGCTAGAGATGGAATGCCTTTAACCCGTCAGGGAAAACTTTCCCTTCAGACTGTCCTTTCGAATGTTTTGTGCAAAAAAACCTGGTAAACTTGGACATGTAAATGGGACATTTAAAAGGGCAAATGCCAATCGCCCAACCAGTGAAAGGATAATGCCCTTGTACAGATTACTGCATACTAGTGCTACCCCTGAACACCTTACTTGTTTACTTATAAATGCTAGAAGCTTAGTCGCCAATATTAGCGACTTCCATGACCTTCTATCTTCTGGCACTGTCGATCTTTTTTTTCACTGTCGAGTCATGGTTGACTGACTCATTTGTTGATTTCTTGGTGTTGAATGGCAGCCCTTACTGTGTCTTTCGGAGGGATCGCGGCTCCAGAACGGGAGGCATCTGTCTGGTCGGGGTCCGGTCGAAATCCCGACAATCAAAATCCCGACACCAAAATCCCGACAGGTCAAAATTCCGACAGTCTAAATCCCGACAAGTCATAATCCCGACAGTTGAAATCCCGACAGCTAAAAAAAAACCAACATTCAAAAAACAGAATTACTTGCTGAAAATCATTTAAAAATCGCGGGAGGCGAAAAATACCGATATTGCTGAATTTGCCTGTAATTCGAACTGGATCATTACTGATGGGGAAGACCCATGAGCCCTTATGAGATTGAAGCGGGTTGACGGGGCAAGCCGACTCTCCTTACGAAACAATACAGGGTGCAGGAACACAGGAGCATCGTGGTTTGCATATTTTCAAAATCAGGTTGGTGTAAATTGAGTGTGTTATATTATTTTAATGTATTACTTTTTTTTTAAAATAAATTTAGTTACGCCATAGTTTAAATATCAACACTCGTGACCGGCAAAGTTAACAGAGTAATATACTATAATAAACGGAATCAGTTAATGAATTTGCTAAATAGGAGCCAGAAGCACAAGTCTGTTTTCAAGTGCCATCTCAAAAAGGCAACCCAAAGCTGAAAGTGCGTGGCTGAAAGAGCGTGAAAAACGCATAGTGAAGTATCAAACACTTAGTCGATGACCGGCATAATCAACCAACATCCGAGTTCCTTCGCGGTCTGGCTCATAACATTGCGCTGTAATTTTTGTTGATGTGTATATTTTAGCCAGTGCGTATTTTTACCTTCTTATTAGCTTGTTTAGCCAATGATGTAAAAAAAATTTTTTTTTAGATCTATTATTTGTGTTTTTTTTTTTTAGCCAAAGCATTTTTAACTAAAAGTAAAATAAATTTTAAATAAATGTTTCAATAAATGAAAAAGAGTCTTTTTTGTATGTTTTACGACCTGTAGGGATTTTGACCAGTCGGGATTTTGATCCGTCGGGATTTTGACCTGTCGGGATTTTGATCCGTCGGGATTTTGACCTGTCGGGATTTTGACCTGTCGGGATTTTGGTGTCGGGATTTTGACTGTCGGGATTTTGGTGTCGGGATTTTGACCTGTCGGGATTTTGGTGTCGGGATTCCGACTGTCGGGATTTCGAACCAGACCCGTCTGGTCTACGGGCAGTGCATCGACATTTCTTTTTCCCACGCTTCCACTAATGCTGAGGCTTTGGTGACCACCTTGGTCCCATCGGGCACCAAGTGTGTCCTGTGTTACATTCCAAACGGCGATCAGGCCTCCATCGTTTCAATGTCCACTTTCATTAGTTCGGTGGTGAATGACACGACATGTCTAGTGCTTAGGGACTTTAACTTATCAACAGTAGATTGGCTGTCTGGACGTGTGACAAATACTGTTCAGCAAACCTTTTTGAGTGACTTACTCCAGCTTGGCCTTACACAACTCGTCACTGAGCCAACCAGAGGCCAACGTATACTGGATTTAATCTTCACAAATGACGATAGATTAGTCTTTGACATAAACATTGACCAGAACCGTGGCCAGAGTGATCATCATACAGTAAACTTCAAACTGAATGTTGCAAATTCATCCTCCTGTAATGTCAAAACCAGACGAAAAATTGATTTCCAAGCTCTACTTGTTTCACTGGCCAAAATCAATTGGTCTGTTTCGGTGGAGAATAACACTTCTATTGAAAAGGCCTGGTCTGACTTTACTGCCATTCTAAAATACGCCGTTGTCTCCTCTAGTACTCAACTCCCAGTTTTATCTAGTAGACCCAAACCCCCTATTGCCATATTGAAACTAGGAGGAAAAAGCTTGAAACATGGAAAAATTACAAAGCTAAAAGGACATCTGAAACCCTCCAGCAGTTTAATACATACCGTAAGGCCTAATCAGTGGCTTAAAAGGAGCACCACATGTCCAATGGAAAAAGGATTCTTTCGGAGGGTACAACAAGTAGCCTTTACGGATATTATAAATCTAAAACAAAGTCGGTACGACCCATCCCTCCCTTATTGAAAGATGGTCTTTTTGTCACTTGCCCCGTTTCTAAGGCAAATCTCTTTAACTCCTGTTTTAATTCACATAATATCACTGACAATAACTCACCATGTCGCCAGACTTATTTGGTTGTCCCACGCCTTGTCTGTGATCCCGTGGTTTTTACCCCTTCGATTGTTTTGGAACATCTAACCTTGTTGAAACCGAGCCATGGAGTGGGCCCAGATGGTCTGTCTGCGTATATATATCGCGAAACTAGGTTATGCATTTGTCGACCTCTAGCATTTATTTTTAATTTATCTTATTCCACGGGTACCCTTCCAATTTCCTGGCTGACTGCCAAGGTTGTCCCCATTTTTAAAAAATGGTAATGCGGCAAACCCCGAAAATTACCGGCCGATTTCACTGACTATCGTTCCTTGTAGAATCATGGAACAGATTATTAAACAGCATATGCTCATCTTCACTGAGAAACTCAACCTCATTAAGAATGACCAGTTCAGCTTTATGCCGGGCAGATCAACCACACTTCAGCTCCTCAAAGCTCTGGACTGCTGGACTGGTACTCTGGACATTGGTATCCCGACAGACGTGATCTTGTTTGATTTCAGGAAGGCCTTTGATTCTGTTGTGCACAGAAGCCTATTTGTAAAACTCCAGCAGGCTGGCTGTGGGGACTTAACCTTAGGATGGATTGCGGCCTTCCTCTCAAATAGAACCCAGTCGGTCGTTGTGGGTGAGAATCTATCCACCACACTTCCCATTGTCAGTGGTGTGCCACAGGGCTCTGTCCTGATGGGCCCGCTGCTTTTTATTTTCTATCTAAACGACCTCTCCCCCATAAATGACTCGTGTGAACAGAGTAAGTTTGCAGATGACTTGCTTTGCTACACCCCTGTTGTAAATAAAGGCAGCACTGAGCTTCTTCAGGGTGAGATAAATGGTGTATTGGATTGGTCAACTGCATGATTGGCAACTACCAATCTCTTTGACAAAGTGTCTGACTTTCCACATTGGTGACTGTAACTCTAGACATCCCTATACTTTACATCGGGTGGTACTGCTAAGTGTCTTTGAGTCAAAGAGTCTGGGTGTTTTGTTTAACTCAACCTTAAAACAGTCCAAACACTGCGATTATATTGTAAACTCAGCTCTCGGCCGACTTCATGTTATTAAACATGTCTTTACAACGGGTGATGCTGGGATCCTGGTACGTGCCTTTAAGGCGTATATCCGACCTCTCCTGGAGTATGCCAGCCCGGTTTGGTCGCCGTATCTATTGAGAGTCATAGATCACGTGGAGTCTGTCCAGCGCTGTTTCACGGCATTCCTTCCGGGTTTTCGAACTTTAACTTATCCATCTTGTCTCAAACGTCTTGGACTTGACCCCTTGGTACTTCGTCGTCTTAAAGCAGACCCTATCCTTGTATTTAAGATCTTAGGGGTTTTCTTCCAGTTGATGTACCTTTCTTCGAGCTTTCACAGAAAATGCGTACAAGGGGTCACTGTTATAAATTGGTGAAACCAAGGTTACGTCTAGACGTTCGCGCATCCTATTTACGGTGAGGGTTGTCACACCATGGAATTTGCTACCTTCTGAGCTAGTCCAGTCTGAGTCCATTCTCGCCTTTCAGCGGGGTCTGGACAGGGTGGAATTAAGCCCTTTTCTGAAGAGACCACAAAACTATTTTAGTGGATAATTTAAAATAATCTGTTCTTTAAACTTGGGAACAGCATCAGTGGCCTCGGCCCTGCTGTCTCCTTTCACACTAGAATGGGTGTGAAGAACCAACATTACATTACATAACTGTGTACCGAAAGGAAATCCAAAAAGAAGGGGTGGGGGAAGAAACAAACAAGCTTAGAAGAAAGAATAGGTCTAGAGCTTGGAAGAAAGATTAGGTCCAGAGCTTGGTAAAAAGAATAGGTCCTGAACCTTGGAAGAAAGAATAAATGGTGCAGAGCTAAGTCCAGACCTTGGAAGAAAGAATAGATCCAGAAGAGAGCGGGAGGAACAATCGTCTCCCTTGTGACGTACTCAGGGAGTAGACGATTGAATCCAAGAATAATCTCAAACCCAATTTACTCCTTACTGCATAGCTAGGGGACTATGCACTGAGAACACATATTAGGCATAAAACACAAGTTTAGGAGCTTGGTCTTATCCTGAGCTGAGTCCAGGGAGACAACCTTTCGAGTCGTCTGCCCCACACCAAGTGGCTTCCCATGGTCCAGACCCTCGTATTTATGCGTGGGCCAGAACAATAGAAGTCGCCTGAGGCATTACGTTGCGTAACCGCTAACAGGTTGGAGCCGGCTCTGACTGGTTTTGAACAATAGAGTAGCCTCGTTCCCGGCTGTTGGCGTTCGGCCAAGTTCCGGTGTAGACGGAAGTTGACAGGATGCCAAGCAGCTCATGTAACTGCAAGGTGCACCATGTGCGTTCACACAAGGTGCGCCCTGCTATTCGTAAATAGCGTGTTACACCCTAAGCCCTTCTAAAACGTTTAATTATTATCACTGACGTTTCATTTCTTTACATATACTTAGTAAAGCAATCACTGGCGGGACAAGTTCGCTTTAGGCCCGTGAATACAGAATATTTTTTTTCCTGCTGTTTACCCGCTGCGTGTGTTTTTTTTTTATTGTAGCCTTTTGTGGCATTTGTAGTAGCTTTTTCGTTTGAATCTGAGTCTCCGTTCATGTCAGTAGTAAGATGGGACACGGCCCTACCAGCAAGACCCCTCGCAGGTCCTCCGTAAGCCAGCGTCCGTGTGCAAATGTCCACAATGAACACCTCATAGTCTTGCCCTCAAATACAGTAATTCTTTAATGGCATAAAGAATTTTATTTATAATTATATTTTTTAATTTATGTCAGTTGGCAGTGGGTGCATGCCGAGGAATGGCTACCGATGGGTGCGTTCTATAACCAGTAGAGCGAAATCATTTTCTAACAATTCTCTGCCTGCAAGATGCGTCATTAATCCTTTACAGTCATCAGTCCATTACACTGGAAGGCTACTGAACGGCAAAAAAAAACTAAGTCTCAACGCGCAACGCGAGCTTTGTGAGGGGTCCCCGGGGACCCCGAGCAAAGCGAGCAGTAATAGCCCAGTGGTTAGCATCCTCGTCTCCAGACCAAGTGAATGCCGATTCGAATCCCGCGACCGACCCAATTATCACGTGACTTGCAAAAAATGCATCCACTTTGACATGGGCATTAAAGGATTAAAAACAGATTCGTTCAGCAAAAAAATCTTACGTACAAGACCTATAGATATCGTTTTTTTTTTAACTTAACTGATTTACTTTGTCAAAGCACGAAAATCTGGTTTTAAAATTAAGAAAAGAAATGGTAGCTGGGTAAGCGACGTAAACTCCTACTAGGGACCTCATAAACCAGCAATGGATACTTCAGGAAGTAATAGAAAGTAATAGAAGTAAAATACTGTAGTATTTCTGCCTTTGTACAGGGTAGGAAATGAACTAATGACCTTAACAGACGTTTGTACAGGTCAGGAAATGCACTAAATGACCTTAAAAGCCCTTTGTACATGGCAGGAAATGCACTAAATGAACTCAAAAGGGCTTTCTACAGGGCGGTAAATGCACTAAATGACCTTAACTGTTACAGGCGTTTGTACATGGCAGGAAATGCACTAAATGATCTTAAAGGTGTTTGTACAGAGCAGGAAATGCACTAAATGGCCTTATAAAGGCGTTTGAACAGAGCAGGAAATACATTAAATGACCTTAAAAGGGCTTGTACAGGGCAGGAAATGCATTAAATGACCTTAAAAGGGCTTGTACAGGGCAGGAAATGCAGTAAATGACCTTAAAGGCGTTTGAACAGAGCAGGAAATGCACTAAATGACCTTAAAATGACTAAATGGCCCCTTTCCGCACTCAACATCTAAACTCTGGGGCAATCCGCTATTCATAAGGGGAGTTAATTCAAATCCCTAGCTGATTTGAGACAGCCTCTCAGCTGTGCTCTCTCCCCCCCCCCCCCCAAAAAAAGAAAACAAGGGGCCGCGCCAGCCAACAACAATTTTTCCGTGGTATGTTTTGCTGTCACCTCCGTGACTGTAAAAGAAAAAAGCCATTTGAATTGTGGGCAATTTTTTGGAAACCTTACTTTTCACACTATCAACTTTATTCACCTACCTGTCGTATCCTATCGTCGTTACGGTTCAGAATATCATAACGAAAACCTGCGCAAATGCTTGTTTATTTTTTTAAAGAATTATTAAAACAATGTTAAAACACTAGTCACAGCCATATTGAGGCCGACTACATACTGCGAGATGAGAGCACAATCGAGGCACCGTAATTTAGAAAAAAAAATTACCATCATTTTCATGAACAGCCGCTTTCCAGTTTTTTCCGTAAAATCTGCAAATTAGGTGAAATCAAGATCGCTGCTCACGAAAATGGTGTTCCAAATTACGTGCCTCGCTCGTGCTGCCATGCTCGTTGCGGCAAAACGTACAACATCAGAAACCGAAACCAAAAACTTGTCCGGCAGAGATAACGTCCGTTTACTAATATTCTGGCCGAAATGAGGTTTTCTTGTTACGCTCTCATCTGACAGTATGGCGTCGCCCTCACTATGATTGTGAGAAGCGTTTTAACATCTTACATTAAACCAAAGGGTCATAGCAGAAACGAAGACAACGACGACGCCCCCCCCCCCCCCCAAAGAAGCCACCCGTAGAATGGAAACGTGCGAGTGTGTCAAATCTTTGGCTAGAAGTTAAAACTATAGTGTCCACGGCCCATCTTCAGTTCACCCCAGAATGAGAACAAATAATCGATTGTACGTGTTTAGTCGCAGAGTGCCTTGTTGATATCCAAAGTATTTACAAAAAACAATGGCGGCCGGCAAATAACTTTTTTTACACGGGCCCTCTGGATCCTAGGCGTCTTCGGATCTCTGGCGTCATTCGGATCACGTAACCTCACTCCCAGAAGTTCTCTTCCCTCACACCAGCTGACAAATCATATGGTGGAAAACGGCGCCGATTTAAGTGAGCCAAAGCAAGATTAATTCCACCATTGGAACGCTATTTGCAATGAATTTCACGAAATAATCGGGAGTTGACAAAAAACGATGTTGATTTGGAGCCTAACTTTGCACTGGTTAATTTTGCGTATGTCAACAAACAAGCGGTCGCATTAAAATGCATGCACGCGTCACTGTCAATGTATTAACTACGTTTTGTTTCGCTAATCCAAGATTTACACAAGCTTCAAGGGGCCACGTGTTAATTTAACTACAACCAGTTTTCGCCTCGCCATGCTTTGATTGTGGAAAGTAATAGAACCAGAGGGGGTAGTCTCAAAACAAGCTTTTTGTGACGAGCCCCTGTGATTAGAACTGCCGAAATTACGAGACGCTTCTGTCTATTTAACCTTGGCGTCGGTTGGCGTGGTCCAACAGTTTTTCGTGTGAGTTATGTGGTTTATTTCAAACACAAGTGGGGCTGAAACAAACACTCGTCTTATTACTTTATTTTATACTAATTAAAAAAATTAAACGTGTTAATTCAGTATTCCACAAAAAAAAAAAAAAAAAAAAAAAAAAAAAAAAAAAAAAAAAAAAAAACTGCGTTACTTGTTGTTGCCTAGCAACCAGTAGGCGAGAATGTGAATGATGCGTTGTGTTGCGAACCTGGTTTTTTAAAATATTTCTACTGGAGTAAACATTTTCTCACTTCACAGTATGTTATGATAGGAACCATAAATTATCTATCTTCAATGTTAAAATTATTTTATTTGTTTTGCGTAGTCATAACAACGTCTCGAAACGAGATCGTATCACATCATTCCCATTGAATTCAATGCAAATACGTGGATGTGCTCGATCGTCGCCAAAGTCTAGGTCCCTGCCCTAAGCTCGTAATATAGCACTGCCAAATCATATGAAATATATATAGAAGCATCCTTGGCCCAAGTGAGTAGCAGCCAGTATTCGGAGCTAATTCGCACATTTTTGAACAATGAATCGACTTTATCGTAATATTTAATATTTCGCTCGATCGTTCATAGGTGTTAACATGTTTTTGAACAATCTCAGATCAACTACCGTACTCATTTGAACGAGCGTTCACGCGGGTTTGCCTACTAACCGCAATGCAGGAAGCCGGAGAAACGTCTTCAATTTCATCTTCCCGTGAACGCTCGCAACGAGAAGTCGATTCATTATTGAAAAATGTGCGAATTAGCTCTGAATACTGGTTGCTACTCACTTGAGCTGACTTGAATCGGTGCCGTTTTCCGCCATGTTTGATTTGCCAGCTAGTGTGAGGGCAGAGAACTTCTGAGAGCGAGGTTACGTGATCCGAATGACGCCGGAGATCCGAAGACGCCTGGGATCCGGAGGGCCCGTGTAAAAAAAGTTATTTGCTGGCGGCCGTCGATTAAAGCCGCCCCCTCCAGGAAGACGTAGCCGATCACAAAATATGTGGAGGACTCAAGATACGTCGCGCACACTATAGTACGTTCTTGTCTTGAAAAGAAGTTGAAATTGGCACATTGGTGCCTCAACTAACAATTTGCTCTGCGCGATCATCTGAGCAGCAAATCTTAATTATGACGTCATTTACGAAGAACAGTTATTTTTCACACGGTACGGATCGCTCAAGCCAAAGCGAAAAACTGGGGGTGGGGAAGAGGGCTTGAACGGCAAATGCCCGTGTGTGGGGCAGTGCGTCTGTTAGCCCTGGGGTTTAGAAAAAAAAGAGAGAGATTGGGAGGGTGATGGGGGGGGGGACCAAACGACAACAACAACCCCCAACGCAAACCCGAAAGACGACAAGATACAATGAAAACGGACGAACGTGTCAATTCTTTGCTCAGGAGTTGAAACTGGTACCGTTGTTACCTTGAAAAGTTAAAATGATCACATTGTTGCTACGTCTAACAATTTTGTCTGCGGGGTCATCGCAGAGGCATGTCTGAAATGACGTCATGCACGAAGGACGGTTATTTTTCACACAGTAGTACGGATTGCTCAAGCCAAAGCAATAAACTGGGAGTAGGGTGTGAGGGCCAGAACGTCAAATGCCCGTGTGTGGGGCAGTGCGTATGTTAGCTCTACTCTTGTCATTCTAATGCTATAAAATAAAGAGATTAGGAGGTGGTTGGTTAGTCCTGCTCTTTACAAAATAAAGACATGGGGGGGGGGGAAGGGCAGTATTTAATGCAACTACCCAACCAAAGTCAACTACATGTAGCAAAGGGGAGGAAGGGAAAAGAAGGGACGGGTAGGTCTATAGGAGGGGAAAGGAGAATGGAGAGAGAGGATAGGAGAAAAGGGAGACTGTTATAGGGAAAAAAAGGCCCGTCGTACTGTACGTCGTACGGGTTGCCTCGACTAACAATTTGCTCTGCACGGTCATCGCAGAGGCATGTATTAAATGCCGGCATCCACGAAGGACAGGCATTTTTCACATGGTAGGATTGCTAACACCACACCGATAAACTGGGAGTGGGGAAGAGGGAAACGCCCGTGTGTGGGGGGCAGTACGTCTGTGACATAGGGAGAGGGGGGGGGCGGAACAGCGCATCTGTTACCATTGAGCATATGATTACGCATTAATTGAAGCTAAAAGGTATTTTTTTGTGTTGCGTGGGATGGAGACCGTAGCAATTTTATTTGCCAAAATCTCGCAAAAGGGGCAAGAACAGTATTTAATTCAACTACCCATCCAAATTCAACTACGTGTAGGAATGGGAGGTAGGGAAGTGGAGGGACGGGTAGGTGTATAGGAGGGGAACAGAGAAGGGAGGGAAAGGATGGGAGACAAGAGGTGGGGAGATGGGACGGAGAGGATTGGAGGAAAGAGTGAGTATTACAGAAATAAAAAAATTGCCCATCACACTGTACGTTCAGGCAACACTGAGCGAAAACTGGGAAACAACCACGGGCAAATCAACACTCCGGGTACGAGTGCAAGTAGTGTATATAAAAAACCCTTAACTCGGCCAGCCAAAACGGCCACTGCTGTTGCCACAGAGGCTGCCTAACAATCAGTAAGCAACAAACGACAACATGCAACCACGTTACCAGCCTATACTTAAAGTTGAAAGGATCGATCATTCAAGTGCACGAGACACATGCAGCAGCATCATCAATCGGTTTGATTTATTTTTATTCTGGTACCATTGGTGGCCGAATAAAATCCATCAACTAACGAATAATATACAAGAATATTCTGAAAGAAATTACATTCCCATGGGGAAATCATCATCCATCAGCGTTTGTTAGCCATAAGAGGAAGTCGGGTTTCATTGGGGTACACTAAGCATAGCCAGAACCATTAAGGCTTACTATATACGCCTACCATAATATACGCGATCTATAATATACGCCTTCCCCCCACGTGGCAACGACTTCGTATATAGCCGGGGAGGGGAAGGGGGGGGGGGGTAGACCGGGGAAAGGAAAAGGGACAGAGCACAAATAAAACAAGCGGCTACAGCGACTACGTGGTCGCATCGTGGGTCTTCCGTACAGTTCCGCCACTACCAATGGTGATGCGCACCCCTCTATCACGCACTGCAACAGATCAGAATTGCCAGTTAAAAATGTGTTGGCTTTTAAGCTAATTTTACATTTTAAGTGTAATTGTCAGCATTTAGGCCTAAACTTTACCTGCAGCTTTAATTTCGCAAGTAGAAGCAAACGGAGTTTTGGATTGTATAGTAGCCTATTCACTTTTGCAACACGGTGCGCCTTCGAGCACACGGTTAAAACCCTGCGAACCCCCTCAAAAAGCCGCGAGCGGCCCCCCGGATGTTGGCTTCTCCCGCGTACACCTGGAAACCATCGTTGCTAACGCAGGAAAAATGAACAGTGCTCGGATCACAGTGTTACAACGTAACGTGGAACGTAGCCTATATAGATCAGCGGTAGTAGGGAAATGACGTGAGAGATGCTGTTGATGAATTCAGCAGCGACTCTTAGTAACTTGATGTAGCCGTGGTAAAGTGATTTTGGGCCTAATTTTCATTTTTATGCCTAATTTTTTAAATTGCAGTTTTAATTTCGTAAGACGCTAACGCAAATCAGCGTTTGTTAGCCATAAGTAAGACTGGCGTTATTTTGGTTCACTTAGCATAGCCAGAAAATAACCTAATACAAGTTTTCCGCTGACGTGTTACGGCGTCAGATACACTGGAGTGTGCCAGTATGAAGTGTACGCAAAAATGTGATTAAAGGCACTTAGCTTTGGTGAAGCATGCTACCGACGAAAAGTTGGAGCGACCGAAGGGGGATGCGCTGATTGAGTGAGCGAAGCGAACGAAAATCACGATTGCAAAATAAAAACAAGCAAAAGCCAAAATGTAAGCAAACACAAGCCAAATAAAGAAACATAATTGACCGGAGTATACAAGAGAGACCAAACTACCAATGTTGCAAACGACACATCCAACACCACCCAAGCATCGCCAGTGTGAAGTGTGTGCAGAAATGTGATTCAACCATTACTATCGATGAAAAAGGGCGAGCACAACAATCAGTAACAAATGACAACATGCAACCACCTTAAAACCTACTTAAAGTTGAAACACTATTGAGGATCGACAATTTAAGTGCACGAGAGACATGCAGATGCCTAAAGGTTGCGCACTCTCCAGTTATTCCCATTGCATACTCTGCGATAATCTTACGCCGTGCAAAGCACGGGCTTTGGCTATGTATTAATAATTTTTTTTTTAGAATACCTAAACGTTTGCGCAGGTTTTCGTTATTATCTAGACACACGCTAGTGTGTCGCGCCAAGTTGGGCAACAAACATTACAACAAACCTCACATCAATTCAATTGTCGAGGTTATAAACCATTGTAGCGCGACGCCATAGCGTCAGTGTCTTATATCTTGAAGCATAGTTGGGCACATTACAGGTACTTCGGGAAAAATAATAATGCGGTACAAAAGCTTAAATTGTGTTGAAATCGAGAGCAATGACCCACCTGACAAAAATTAACTCGTGCAGGAATGCCAGCTAAGCTACTTTCAATGAAAAATCTGACCCTCAATATCGTTGCAAATGTGTTACTACTAGTTATTACCTAGCTAACTAGCTAGCTTGTCCGCTCATCCCCATGTTAAATCCCATAGGGTGATTATTCATCGATTCCGAGATAACGGGAAGGCTTCCAGCTATGAAACTGGACGAATGGGTGCAGTACAATACTAACTGCGTCCCTTTTATGGTTTGGAGCCTGAGGGCGTAACGGGTATGGCGTGGGAGGACGCGTAAATACGAAAATATTGTTATAACCATTCTTAGTATTGTCGGCATCGTCTCTCATTGGACCGCCAAAGTTCGAACAATGAGAACGTGTATACAGACGTACGTGCCTAGACACACACTAGTGTATCACGATAAATCTAAACAACGTTGCAAAGAAATTGTATTCACGTCCAATTCACGAAATATAAACCAAGTGTAAAAACAAAGCAAAATAAACAAAGACAAAAACTGGCAAGAAGGCCACCAAGTTAAGAGTGGTTCGCCCCTTCAAAGGAGTGATATCAACACACCAAAATTAACTAAATAAAACAAATTACAACAAAATTAAAACCAAACCAAAAACCTATAAAGAGGTGACCAAGTTGAGAATGGATCAGCAAAAGGTAGTAGAAAATTGTTGAAAACCAATTTCTTGTTGACGTGGCACTTTATTACTCATCTGCACGGCAGTGGAGTTGAGTCAATACACAATTAAAAAAAAAAGGAGTGATATCATATCAAAAACCAAAACTGGTAAAAGGGGCCGCCAAGTTCCGAATGGTTCGGTCCTTCAAAGGAGTGATATCAACACACCAAAACATTCGCCAACTTAATCGCACCGAATAATACTTTGGACGTTAAATGAAAACTTGAACACTGCTACCGAAAGTAGCAATGTTCTAGTTTTCATTTAACCATCGAACTATTAAGTGGTGCGATTAACTTGGCGAATGTTACGGTGTGTTGATATCACTCCTTTGAAGGGCCGAACCATTCGGAACTTGGCGGCCTTTTTTACCAGTTTTGGTTTTTGATATGCTATGATTATTCTGAACCGTACGACGAAGTGATTCGACAGGCAGGTGAATTAAATTGATGTCGTGAAAAGTAAGGTTTCCAAATAATTACCGAACTGTGTACTCTTAAACTAGATGTAGGTATAAATAAACTCCATGTAATAAATAAGCATGGTAGTACCTTTGGTAACAGTTAAATGGCTTGTTATTGGAATACTCGGGCTTTATTCCCAACCAAACGATGGGTTGTGATGGGTGTTTTGCAGTCGCCGTACACCGGGTTTTTCCTCATTTATTCTGCTCGTTGGGTATTTGATCATTTATCATGTGCAGTTTTATTTACTCGCAATTTAGGTAGTTTTTCTTATCAAAAACCGAAAGGTAATTGCCGCCGATTAGGCTTAACTTTCAGTATCTTGTAGAGCGCTGTTCTGATTGTACTTACAGACTCCTCCTTTCCCACCATACAATGCGCTAAAGTGTTCGAAGCCAACGCGCCAAGAAGATGTCAACGCCTCATACACCGCTCCCATACCCACTAATAAATCCTCAGCAAAGTTGCAGGTTTGCGAGTACAGGTAAATTCACTGCGGTATGCACGCGCAGCTTTGATAATGTGGAGCGAAACCGAATTCCAAATCGTCGTCTCAATCCTTTTATCATTTTTTGTTTTTTTTTAAACTAAAACAAAAATTCCAGAACCCGCCAGAAGACCAGAAATGCGGTAACGCGGATGCCAAATCCAAAAGCGATGAAAGTTAGTTCGGGTAAGGATGTTTGTGGTCGGTTTTTTTTTTAACGGAACTGTTTTTCGGGGAAATAATTCGAAAATAGCGTGAAATACTTACACAGTTTATCGCGTTGGTTGTTTGGGCGTTTGCGATAACGGGTTCTTGTTTGTTGACACAAAGTTGGAGTTTACTAACAATTGATTTTTAAAAGCAAATAAGAGCCGGCTTATCGTGGCTGTGACCTCATGCTGGCATTTCGGTTTCGTTACACTTTTTTTTACTCTTTATCACTACGAGTTCTGCGCGCCAAGCCTTTGTGGGCAGTGTAAAACGCCGGGTACTGTTGCTACTTATGTACTGAGTCATTGGTGAACATCACGCCAAAACTACTAAAAAAAAAAAAAATCAGAAAAAAAAACGCAAGTTTAAAAATAAAAACAAAAACAATTAAACCGCTAACTAGGCATTGGTAAAAATAAAAGAAAAATGCAACAAAATAAACAACCAAAAGAAGTGATATCTGAAACAAAACCCACATGGTGAAAGAACCCGCCAAGATTCAGCCAATCAAAAAAAAAAAATATTGATATCAGAACAAAAAAAGCTGCCACCAAGTTGCCACAAACGTTAAATCAAAAAAACTTGACCATTGCTACCGATAGTAGCAGTGGTCAGGTTTTTGATTTAACTTTTGATCTAATACTCGGTGGGATTAGCTTGACAACTAATGTAACAACTTGGTGGCAGCCTTTTTTGTTCTGATATAACTACTTTGATTGGCTGAAAGTTGGCTGGTTCTTCACCCTTGTGGGGTTTGTTTCAGATAATATCACACCAAAACTACTGATCTGTATATGATGAAATTTCTGACCAAGTACAACTCGGAGATGAGTGTCTTTTTATTTAGATAGAAAATTGGGCGTATTTTGGGCAGAAAATTAAGAAAAGGCAATCGGAAACCAATTGTTAAAAACCCTGTGGTGTCTTATGCTCATGTCGATTGTGGCATGTCAAAGATGCTTGGATTTCTCCAGCTAAATTGTCCCTCTCATCGTCATGGGGCAGGTAACCCAGTTTGGGTTCGTACTCCCTACACAAGAACACAACTGTGATCTATGGAGCTTGATTTTGTACGGCATATGTGATAGCACATATTGTTGTTGAAAATTTGCAGGCTAAGGCTTGAATGCTCAATGGACGGCAGTGGTGTTGGGGGGGGGGGGGGTGACCAGCCTTCCCCTCCGCCCCCAAAAAGAAAAAAATGTAAGATTTCTTTGTACGGCGGGAAGAAGGGTAATTAGTTTAGACTTATTTATGCTAAATTTTTTGGGTTTAAATAACAGTATACAGTTTCTGTTACCGGCACCCTAGTTTTACGTGGCGAGACGGAAAAAACACATAACTACAACAACCACAAAAAACGCTGTTCTACACATATTTTGTGACAAGGCCCTGTGGTAGTCAGAATGATCACAATGTTTAGGAATTTTTATTTTTGTTAGAAATAAATGTAACTTATGGCTATGTCTTTGGTGGGAATGCTATGCATGCAAACCGACTGAGGGCTGGTAGTTGAGCTGTAGCAGGAGATTGTTAAAAGTGTAAAACATTAACACCTCCAATCTCATTGCACGAATGAGAAAAATAACTAGCAAACTATGACGAGTAAGTACTTCAGCACATTTCTTTGTTTTGAGTTTCTTTTTGCCATTTCAAGGATTTTAATCTTTCTTACCTTTTTTAACTGCTTATGCATGTAATTGCATAAAGCAGTTATTGAAATACAGTCGGGGAAAAAAGGGGCTTGCGTCGTGAGGTATTGTTAAATGACGTTTCGTCCTACTCCAGTCAATTATTTGAACGGGTCATGCCTGTCACCCTTATCGTATGCCCGGAAGTGACTGAAATATTAGTCGATTTTTCATGATTTCGATAAGAAGACGTGCTAGCAAAATGTAGGCGTTGTTATTGAACAGTTTATGGCTAAATCGTTTGTATATGAAGGGTTGTAGGTCCTTGACTAAAAATTTTTGCCAATTATGTTTCTGTATGAAAAAAAGTTGAACCGGAACTGGCCCAGCTTATTTTAGGTTTTGACAACATGCACGGAAAACGGAATTCCATTTGTTGTTGGGCTATTGGCGAACCACTGAAAAAAAATAACGGCTAATTTACGGTTCGTGGGAAGGCTGTCGTAGGATTCTATGCGTATTGGCAACTCGTGTAGTTATGTGGCTCCTGCTAATCAGGTAATTATTGTATAATCGATTATTTAGTGTAACAGTTTGTAGTAGTATAATCAATTCGACAAACGTGTGTGACAACGGGATAGTGCATACTAGGTGCGTAGCCAACGGAATGAAGGCAGAATTATAAATTCATTCCACGATCACTTTCGATAGTAAAATAAACAATAGAGGGAACAAGTTTACTTTATGCGGCTTATGGGAAGAATAAGAGCTCCTCACCGATTGATCTCTTGTTGAGCTAGTATGACGTAAAATGATCAACTGAACAACATTTTCCCATAAAATTTTGGGGGCAAAGGCTTCTTTTGGCCGTCAGAAATTATTGAAAGCCGCACTCTTTGCGTTGACGGACGAAAGGCCGTGTTCTCAGCTGATATTTTTTTCCCGTAAACAGTTCAGATAGGTGGGATGTTATTGTCAGTTTCGTGTGGTTTTGTTGTTATTGTCGGTTAGGTTACGAACAGGCTTCGGCATTTCACTTGAGGTAATGAACTGGTTGGGGTTTGGCGTTTCACTTGCCGGACTTTCGCCCAGTTTCATGCTTTCTGGCGCAGCGCGGTGCTAACTTCGGACCTTCACCACGGCCAAACGGTGCATTTTCCCCAAAAATTGGAAGAGAAAAACATTACTCAGCAGGTAATTCTTAGTCCATTAAAAAAAAAATCGAACGAGAGCCCGTTTTCTTCCCATGTTCCCTTTACGCACATGGCAAAAATTCGAAAAAAATAGAAAAAAACCTACCTTTAATTTTCACGGAAGGCACTACAAATTGGTCCAAAATTGCTGAAACTCGTTAATCATCATTAACATAACCTAACCAGTTAACTGCTCCAGTATGAAATGCAAAACCCCAAACTTACCTAACCTAACTGACAATAACAACAAAACCACACAAAACCACACGAAACTGACAGTAACAACCCGTTTATCGGAATTTTTTACGAAAAAAAATATTAGGTGCCCTTCCGGCCCGGCCCGGCAAGGATTTTAATCTTTCTTATCTATTTCTGTTTTTAAGGTTCCTCAGATCGTGAAAAACTCGTTAAAAATTAAAACTGAAATTTTGAATTAAAATACAAAACTACCTAGTGGCGTGGCGCGCCGCAAAATTAACGGCGGCGGGCAGCGGCAGCGTGCCGAAATTATTTTTCATGAGCAACGGCGTGCGGAATATTGGGAAAATCATCGGTGGGGATAAATGTTGATCCTAACGTAAATTCCACATTGCCAATTGTAGCGTAATACACTCGAATATAATTTTTACGTTCGGAGTAGTCCCACTTACGTTTCATAATAAGTATTCACTAGTTTGTTAGTCCAGGTGGTTCAGAGTTGCGTCCATTCGTGGTCCAGAGTCGGATCGACAACGACAGCCATGTTGATATTAGAGATAACAAATACATGACGCAACAAAGAACACATCTGACGTCAGAGTCCGCGCATACGCAGTCCAATTTATTTAGGAAAAGCAGTCTTGGAAAAGCCACCTACATTAAAGGCCGTATCGTATCAAACCAAAAAAGGCAACTAAAATCAACAATTGACATAGAAGCACGCGTAGCGTAGGTATTTGTTTCGCCTTCTAGGGAAGCATTGTGGAAGGTAAAGATGATACGGCCTTTACTGTAGGTGGCCATGTCTTGGGTGATGCGGAGTCATACCACGCCGACTTCGCTTGCTAGCATATAGGAGCTTGATTAGGTAAATCAAGCTCCAAAAACAAACAAACGAAGGTGTGTAACGTTAATTGTAATAGCGTGAATTTTGAACAAACTAAGAATGCACCAGTTTTGAGGATCAACAATTCAATTTGAGAGAAACATGCAACCTCATTTTCAATCAACAAAAGATTGTTTCGTGATTGAGAATAGAAATGAAACGATCGGGGTAAAAAAATTGTCGAGGATTCAGCTCAACAATGAAAAGGGAGGGAGAGGAAGGAGGATGGGAAGGTGGCTGGAGGAAGGATGGGAGGGCATGAAAATAAGTACGGGTGGGAGGGGGAAAGAGGGAGAGGAGAGAAAATCAGCAATGAAGGGTGAACTGCCACCCCCCCCCCCCCCACCACCTCGGGTAAACGGCCATTCCTCTCCCCAGATATAATTCCACGCTCCGCTCCTGCATGTGAACATGTAATGGTGCGGTTTAATTTGGCTAGAAAATCATGTGGTAGCCTCAGAAGATACAAAAGAAGATTAATCTTTTTTTTTTGTTGAGGAGGGAGTGGGGTCCTGATTATTTTTGGACTTTTGGACCTTGATGGTGTTAAGATTTGTCAGGTCTTGAAGGGGAGGGTCGACCAAAATTTAGCCAGTCACGAGGTCAGTTCCTCCCCCCTCCCACCCCCTCCCACCAAGCGAGATGTCATTCATACATTTACGCACCTATAATTTCATTGGAGTGCAGTCACTTGTACGGACGTTCGTTAGGCCTTCCTTAAATCAATGACGATCCACCTTTATCGATATTTCCAGGCCTGCATTCGCTTGTCGATATGTCGATGGGTAAATGGCCAAATCTATAGCGATCGTACGTCACAGATCTCGTGAAAGCCTGTTTTCACCAATTCGAAGTCGAGACGTGTCAATCGAATGAAACAGGTGCTTAAAGGTGGCTTACTGTGCCGTGCGTGATTTTCTAGTGCGGTATTTTCCTTGGTGGGTTATGTCGTGGGATCGCAACTGTACTAGAAACGATGCATTCCAAACCACCGCTCTCTGTACTCCTTCCGGCGCCTTGTAACGCCAACATGGCGCCAGATAACTTGCTGTTCTCGACTGAATGAGATTTGCGAGAGGCCAATATCAAAATCTATTTATTTATTTATTTTATTTGTAAAATTATTGAAAGCCGTAAAAATAGCAAAGTAGCAATTTCATATTAATACAACAGTTTTAAAAATAGAACAAACATGGCGCCACCTAACTTCCTGTTCTCGTTTGAATGAGAATCCAGTGGAGGCCAATCCCACAATCCATCACTCCTCCTGCCGTCAGCAAATTTTTTATCAATGCAAACATCAATTTCTAAGAGTAAATGGCTATCAGTAAAGGCCTCATATCCATTTAAAGTCGCCGTTTTGGCCCTTAGTATCGCAGCCGTATGTAAATATTTTTCGATTAAATTTTCTATGTAAGCTTTGTGGAATTTCGTCAACAAGCATACTGAAATTCATTTAAAATCCGCCGGAATAAATTGGAGATCTGGACCCGAGCTAATCTCATGAAATTTGTTTGTGGCTTGTTTTCGTAGTTGTTGGCACGACACGTTTCTACTACGCTCTCTAGGCTACAGGTCAATTTACTATTTGTCCTATAAAGCTGGTTCTTAGCTCATTTTACAGGTATTGCTCTAGAGCTGTGCCCTTTCCGTAAGGCCTTTCCTAATTGGCCAAGTGATTCAGGGGTTTGGGGGAGTGGGAGGAGGGCTCTAAGCGACCAGATTGATTCTTTAACATGGTTTTAAACATTTTTATTATGCAACAATGCCAATCAGCAAACGCCAGGTGCCAAGAAATTAATAAAGATAAAAAAACCATGAAAACAAGCTAATTTAATCCGCGTGGTACGCTAAAGTAGCACGAATTAGAAACAAAAACGAGCTCGTTCGATGCTTAAGATAAGGTTTAACTGATCCGAAGTCAAAACAGCAAAGGAACACAAATAACATTTTCTGTAAGATTTCAGACACTGCAGTGTTGCTGTACTGTTTAGTCCACGTGAAACTTTACTGCTGTATACAACCATTGTACATGTAAGTACAATTAAAGTCAGGGCCCAAGTTTCAAAGCTTTCCATGCCCAAACAAAGGAAGAATAATGTAAGGCCACACACTCGACTATTTTCTTGGCTAAATTTTTTCAGTATTCTTCAGTCACGTCGTCTACTTTACGTTCATTACCCTACTGATGATACATTTATCATTTTTCAAGATTTTCAAGCACTTTTTCAGGCATGGAACTGCATTATTACTTTCCAAGATATTTCCAGGTTTTCAAGGACTCGCACGAACCCCGAATTACCTGTAGAGCTGTGCTAAGAACTCTGAGACGATTAGTTTTTAAACATTTTTCCATGCAGCAATATCGTTTAGCCAATAGAATGCACTAATCATTAGCTGATAAATTGCGTACAAAAGTACAAAAAAAATGGTAAGAACATTTCACTGCAGCAGTAAGGTTTCACGTGGACTAAACAGGTCAGCAACACTGCAGTGTCTGAAACCTTAAGGGAAAGTTTATTTGTGCTCCTTTGTTGTAGTGACTCCGGATCAGTTCAACCTTACCTGAAGCGTCAAACGAGTTCGTTTTTGTTTTCTAATTGGAATATTTGTTCAAACATCTGCCTCTATAATGGAAGATATTTAGGAAACCGTTTTACAGTTTAATTGAAGCCGTTAGTGCGATACCGAATTCTTCGGACTAAGGATCTACGGGCAACCACAGCCTCAATGGCGGCAAGCCCAGCTGGAACACCTCAAATTCTGAATCTGCTTGTCCGGTACGCAGTTTACCATTGTCCTAGGTTATATGACCCAACTTAATCGTTAACAGAGATTTATGTATAGAGCAGTGACACGGCGTAGTATTATTTTGTATAACTCTATGCTGGAGCCTTAATGGGTTAGCTGCAAGGGGCACTGCAGAGAGAAATAGAAGGGCGTCATACTGAAGCCGATGCTGTGAAAAGTGATTTCTTAAGACCTAAAACGCGCGATTTTTGTTGTTGGAGAAAACAACGTTATTTTAAGCCTAAAAAATCCGCTCTTACGTTGTTTTTCCATTCATTTTTATGTAGTGCACCTTGTAGTTATGCGTTCCAAAACCTATACTGGTGTCAATATGGCGGCAAATGTCACTGCTCTATACTTATTCAAGCTTTGGTCACGGAAAAGGGATGAGTTGTGGCTGGTGAGGAGGGTGATTACAGATTTATCAGTCTATGTTGCTGGTGTTAAAGCCCGTGTCAGGCGGGCAGATTTTCCCTCCAGACACAATAAAAATCGGGTCGGGAGGGTAAGTTGGCTCGTGTGACAGGCGGGCAGACGACATGAGTTGGGAGCAAATTAATCCCGACTTAATGGCCAGCCCTCTGGGTACCGACGTTCTCTCACATGACTGATAAAGACAATGGTGAACGCATGCCATGAATACCAGAAAAAGGGCTGAAGCTGGACGTAAAGAGAGCAAGCCATATGGAGTGTTTGTTGACTCTGAGGGCTGTCGGGAGTGGAGGAAAAATTTGCTCGTGTGACATCCAACTATAGACATGACAAAATGTAGGGGAAATCACTTCTGCCCTTAGGACAGTCGTGTCTGGAGGAAAAAATCTGCCCGTCTGACATGGGCTTAACTCGCACTTGGGGTGGGGTGGGGGGCACAAATGTCGCTTTTGGTCTCCCCCCCCCCCCCCTTCCCTGTGCGTCGTGAACAGTTTTCGAACACTCGTTATTTTTCGAGCAACCTTAGATACGTATCCATTTTGACCTGGTATCTGGGTTGCGCTATGCAAGTCTCTAATTACCTCCGACTCTCAAGGCCTTTAGCGATAGGGGTTGCCCGCCCATCGTAACGAACCGGGCCTCGTTAGTCGGTGTGCATCGGGGTGTGCATTAGGGTGTACGGGCAATTTCTATGGAAGCAACGAGAGAGGACGGCCAGCCAGCCATTAAGGATTGTTTGCCTGTAGCCAAGTTGCAACAACAACAAGCACTCATTCGCTGCTTGTTTATTTAATTTGGCGAAAGGGATTTTAAGTGCAAAGCAAAGAGAGTGAAGGGGCGCGCGCCATAACTCGCCACCAGCTGGGAACAGGTCGGAATTGTTCTCAACCTAACGAGTGCTTTTCTTTTTATGGAGCAAGAGTGGACTTTTTAAAAATCTTTATGGAGCACATGCCAGTGCTGGGGTAGGTTGCTGTGAATATATATATATATTTTTTTTTTTGTAATTGAGGGATGGGGAAAGGTGAGCGACATCGAAAATTTCGATTGTGTACATGTCGCGATTTATCGTCATATGGCGATGTCACCAACAATTTTGGGGTAAAAAATTGTCTAACGCGAAGTCAGCGCAACACGATGATTTGTCTCGTGGCTTCGCTGCGGCTTAGCCGTCCTGGTTGCAAATAACTTTATTTACACGGGCCCACTAGATCCCAGGCGTCGTTCGGATCTCCGGCGTCATTCGGATCATGTAACCTCGCTCCCAGAAGTTCTCTGCCCTCACACCAGCTGACAAATCATACATGGTGGAAAACGGCGCCGATTTAAGTGAGCCCAAGCAAGATTAATTCCACCATTGCAATATACGCTATTTGCAATGCTATTTCACGAAATAATCGGGAGTTGGCAACAAACGATGTTGATTTGGAGCTTAACTTTGCACCGGTTAATTCTACGTATGTCAACAAACGAGCAGTCGCATTAAAATGCATGCACGTTATTTGACAACTTTCACTGTCAATGTATTAACTACGTTTTGTTTCGCTAATCCAAGTTCTACACAAGCTTCAAGGGGCCACGTGTTAATTTAACTATACCAGTTTTTTGCCTCGCCATGCTTCGATTGTCGAAAGTAATAGAACCAGAGGGGGTCGTCCCAAAACAAGCTTTTTGTGACGAGCCCCTGGGAATAGAACTGCCGAAATTACGAGACGCTTCTGTCGATTCAACCTTGGCGTGGTCCAACAGTTTTTCGTTTGAGTTATGTGGTTTATTTCAAACACAAGTGGGACTAAAACAAACACTCGTCTTATTACTTTTTTTTATACTAATTAAAAAAAAATTAAACGTGTTATTTCAATATTTCACAATTATTTTGTTAGTTTGGCTGTTGGGCAGCTGAATTTGGATGGCTTGCCTGCGTTACTTGTTGTTGCCTAGCAACCAGTAGGCGAGAATGTGAATGATGCGTTGTGTTGCGAACCTGTTTTTTTTTTTTAATATTTCTACTGGAGTAAACATTTTCTCACTTCACACTATGTTATGAGAGGAATCATAAATTATCTATCTTCAACGTTAAAATTATTTTATTTGTTTTGCGTAGTCATAACAACGTCTCGAAACGAGATCGTATCACATCATTCCCATTGAATTCAATGCAAATACATGGCTGTGCTCGATCGTCGCCCAAGTCCAGGTCCCTGTCCCAAGCTCGTAATATAGCACTGCCAAACCATACGAAATACATATAGAAGCATCCTTGGCCCAAGTGAGTAGTAACCAGTATTCGGAGCTAATTCGCACATTTTTTTATCAATGAATCGACTTTATCGTAATATTTAATATTTCGCTCGATCGTTCATAGGTGTTAACATGTTTTTGAACAACCTCAGATCAACTACCGTACTCATTTGAACGAGCGTTCACGCGGGTTTACCTACTAACCGCAATGCAGGAAGCCGGAGAAACGTCTTCAAGTTTATCTTCCCGTGAACGCTCGCAATGAGAAGTCGATTCATTGTTGAAAAATGTGCGAATTAGCTCTGAATACTGGTAGCTGCTCACTTGAGCTGACTTGAATCGGTGCCGTTTTCCGCCATGTTTGATTTGCCAGCTAGTGTGAGAGCAGAGAACTTCTGGGAGCGAGGTTACGTGATCCGAATGACGCCGGAGATCCGAAGACGCCTGGGATCTAGAGGGCCCGTGTAAAAAAAGTTTTTTGCGTCCTGGTTCGGATTCACAGGAGTTCCAGCCGTTGGTCATTGGTCCCGGGTGGTTACAATGGCGTTGGGTCGCTACCTCGATGTTGAGCAAATGTCCCATCAATCCTAGTCTTGTCAAACGTTAACCACGAACTAACTTCTGGCTTGATATCAAAACTTCACTTTAAAGTTCACGTTCGTTACAGAATTTATTGACTTTATTCAGCTTAGGAAGTCAAAACAATCATTATCAAGGACCGCGGTAGCGGTCCTTATGTAAGCCTCAGCATGAACTTCCATGTTAAACGTCAAACTTTGAACTCCTATAGTTTCGCCCAAAATTGACATAGACCAACGAAATTGTATTTGGGGTCGTGTCGTAACTATTTCACCGCATTACAAATTTTAATGACAACAATCAAACCGTTCGGCGTCCACAGCATGGCCATTTCTTGTTGTTGTTGTTGTTCTTGTTGTTGTTGTTGTTGTTGTTGTTGGGACTCTTTGCCCTCACCTGGAGATCGAACCACTGAACCGATTTTCAAGTTCTATAGCTTAAAACGTAGGTCTGGACAAGGCCTAGGGCCTTTCGCAGGCTATTTTAACGTAACTACAATATTCTTGACACGGAGAGCCAAATGGGCTAAAACTTTTGCTCTCACCTAGAGATGAAACCAATGAACCGATTTTCAATTTGTATAGCTTAAAATGTAGGTATTAACACCGACCAGGGCCTTTTGAACCCAATTTTGATGTGACTGCAGTATACTCGTCGGCAGAGCAATTATTATTGTAGAGCACTGGGCAGAAATCATTAATGTTGCTGTTGGGACTCTTTGTCCTCACCTGGAGATCGAATCACAGAACCGATTTTCAAGTTCTATAGCTTAAAACGTAGGTATGGACAAGGCCTAGGGCCTTTCGCAGGCTATTTTATTTAACTACAATATTCTTGACACGGAAAGCCAAATGGGCTAAAACTTTTGCTCCCACCTAGAGATCGAACCAATGAACCGATTTTCAATTTGTGTAGCTTA